>RBZT01000383.1:5977-39434 GCA_003693705.1 Polymyxa betae
TCGCCCTGTCCCAGTCCTCACAGCAACGTTTGTCTTCTTCAGATTGGAGTGTATCGGTTTGGGAACCAACTAAGCAATCTAAGCGCTTAGATTGCTTAGTTGGTTCCCAAACCGATACAAAAATGTGTTCCGGCTCCTTTCGAGTGGTTCCTCAACATTCCCCAGGGCATCCTCATATCCCCAATAGCTAAACTCTTCGTAGTATCCCGAAAACCCCTAAGCAATCTAAGCGCTTAGATTGCTTAGTTGGTTCCCAAACCGATACAGGAGCCATCTGAGAATGTTTCGTTTAGGCGTCCTAGCAAGGTTGATCAATGGTCGCAACAGAATTTTCAGCAGTTTGACGGACGGAACCAAAGTCCGACCCTCTGCGAAAAAAGTCAGTGACGGAACCCAATCGTCAATGAAAATCGCGCAGGTACTCTTAAAACTTTCTCCGGCCTTTCAGGGTTGCTTTCAATTCTTGGTATGACTGAACTCGCTCCAGATGGGGTTTGATCTCAATCAGGGGTAGAAGCATATGTGCATTCATCAGAGTAGTCAAAAGGAAGATGTAGATGAATTCGTGCGGTCGTAACTTTCGGAAATCTACCTTGAAGTTCTTCCGAATTCTGAAGATCTTGCCCCCCCCCCCCTTGTAATGGTTCCATTTCGAAACGTAATATGGAACAATATCAGATGCTGGACGGCGTATAGGTTCATTCCGGATAGCCTAGCCAACGTTCGCCTTGTTTGTAAAATTTCGATCGATGTCCACATCGATTCCAAATTGTCGGTGGAAGTTAAGAAATTGCCTGGCTGATTCAGAAAATCCTCCAGGGTTGGGTACGACATTCATTGAAGGAAGTTGGAATATAGCTGAGGCATTTCTGAGGGGAATCAACAAACAGTGCAAAATCGAATGAGGTCAAACTTGCAAAACAGCATCGCATCCCTGTGGCAGTTAAGTTATGTAGGATTGACGACCGATATGGAGGTGTCCAAGCAAGGGCTTTGAACATGTCGCTTTTTAAATTCGGTTTGAAATACCACTTTAATTGGTTTGGTGGTCGCGTCCTTGTTTGAGCAAGCGCCATCCTGCATGGCAGCCACTCAGATTGCGCTGAAGCAGGTGTCGCAGTTTTACATTAAAATCACTGCGAAATCGATAGCGGGACTAGCGTTCGTGTCTTTAAAGACAGACCAACCATCAATGGACGTTGCTAGATAATGTGAGGAGGTTGGAGGCGTCTTCTGTAGAAGTGTGGTGGACATGGACCGGCTGCTTTTTTGTCGTGTGGTGACAAGTTTATCGGAGGATCGGTCGGATCGGATGGATATAGACGGCGATGAAGAACGGTGGTATAAGAGAGAACATATTCTGTGGCATATTGAAGCAGAAATAAAATAAGAGTTACAATAGAGAGGTCGGATCCAGATTACAAATGAAGTCAACCTCGTTGTTCCGGTGAACCAATGAGCAAATATCCATCACCGTGCTGTGCGAAGAAAGCTGGTAGCGCCTTCAGAATTTTGATTTCGTTTGCGCTGCCTAGTTTGAGAAAGGAATTGTTTACCGACTTCATGGACCGCTTCTTCATCAGCCTGTTGACAAC
The DNA here is from genome assembly GCA_003693705.1 of Polymyxa betae. NCBI lineage: Eukaryota > Endomyxa > Phytomyxea > Plasmodiophorida > Plasmodiophoridae > Polymyxa > Polymyxa betae. Next base: position 7,573 of record RBZT01000383.1, read on the forward strand.
GATGTAATCTAAATCACAGGAGCATTCAACAAACGATAAATCAACACATTTTTGTCGCCGGTTAACGGAAAATCCAATTGCCTTAACTGAGCTTTCAACTGGGGCAACGATATACTCCACAGAGAAGCTGAGTCTTCTGTAGAGGCCACAAATGATATGTCCAAGCCAGGGGCGGAGAAAAAATACTTGTGCTTCTCCCGCTGTAGCATCATATTTAAAATGCATCAGAGCTTCCTGGGCTACGGTTGAAGTGATCAAAGATGCCCCTTCACGGACAACGTGCCATTCTAGAATTCCGGAATCTGGACAGTAGCCAGCAACTGCCACTACTGCTCTTCCGATTTGAATTTCAGAGAAGTGAATACGATGGAGGAAGATGGGAGAACGACCAGGTCATTTGTTCTTCGTTTTACTTTCTGGAGCAGAGGACAAATGCGATGGGCGCTTCTCATGGGCTTGAGAAACAATTAGCATACTTTAAACGAATCTTTCGTTTTTCTCGCTAGCTGTTATCATTAGGGACACCATGTGAACTTGTCACAATTAGCATTTCTAAGTGCAGTACCCATCGATATTCATCTCCAATATACATGAGACGGCGACCCTTTTTTTCAACTGGATTCTCTCTTCTCCGAGCTGTTACAGCAATCATCAGTGCCACAGATGCTCCTTGTAATTTCTGCGACGGGACCATGGTCGCTAAACTGTGGAATCACTCTAGCAGAGGCTTCATCGTCATCATCACTGGAACGATCAAGGCTACTGTAGCTGGAAGCTGTCCAGGCCAATCTGCAAACAAACTAGCGCAGCTTGCTGAATATGTTGAGGGCTGCCATCTCCGTAGAGAGTCACGAGAGGGTATCCTATCAAATACGTATAGTCACTATATCAAATAAGTATAGTCACGGATAAAATATTTTTAGGTTCGCGAGCTAGGGCAGCCCTCCGCGCAGTTTGGATTTTACAGTCACGATACTTTCTATACTTTCACTGTGGCTTTATATCATGGATGCTTCAATGATATTGTGGATTCCATCTCATGGATGCTTCAATGGATCAAATCTTTGTGAGAGATTTCAACTTGAAAATACCTAGTTCTTCAGAGAGTATAGTGACAGCTATTATCGTCCAGCCGGATCCGATTCTAATAAAAGCACGATTAATATTCTGGGGCGCGAGCGCCCGAGGCTCGCGCGCCCCAGGCGCGCACAGCCTCTGCGCAGTTTTAATTAATACAGTGGCGCAGAATTAACATTATTTGATTTAGGGGGCTTTTTTTAGGGGCTTCTTTTTATATTGGCGACTTTTAGGGGCTTTTGCTTTTTAGGGTTTAAAATGGTTTGGATAAGATATTTGAATGTATTCCAGCTGCCAAAACTCATGTTAGACGGGAGAGGGTTTTGAACTGGAATGTGTTTGAAGAAGTGTTTTATTTGTTAGGATGCAATCGGGAGGCAATGATTCCTTCCGTGAGTCAACGCTATTGATGTCTCGAGATTGGTCTAACAGCGCTCATATGCTAACAATTCAGATCATCGGAAACGTGGTCTATTGCGCAGACTATCGTGCTTTCTACTGTCGGGCTCAGAGTTCAATTCTTATGCAAGTGATTCTTTTTTGGAATTTCTGAAGTCCAAAAATTTCCAAGTCCCGATGAGGCTCCGTGAGCCAAGAATAATGCTATTCTTCGCCACTGTATTAGTTAAAACTGCGAGGTGGCTGCGCGCGCCTAGAAATATTCACCGATAAAAGCACCATTGATTTCAATAGGAGGAAACCTATGCACAAAGCCCTAGAATACTGCGAGGTCGGAGGATCACAAATGCAAGCCGCTTGTAGAATTACAGCCCGCTTTAAATCTGCTTCGGCGTGATTCCTCCGCAGTGAAGGTACGGCTACAGTGTAGAAAATGGGAGAAAAATATTGAGATGAGTCTTTCGGTTTGACCAAGTGAGACCAATCCCGAAATTCATCTACCTCCGAGAGCCTAGAGATTTTATTATAAATTTTTCACAAAGAATCGATCCATTGAAGCATCCATGAGATAGACTAAAAATATTTACCCTACAGTATGTTTTTATTAAGGTTTTCTCATATAAGCCCTGAACCCTGATTTCGGATGCCTAAGACCCTGAAATCCGGTCCCAGGGTCTTATTTGGAACATTCCCTTACTACTAATGCTATTTTCAATATGCTCGATAGCGTAAACTTGCCCTGGCCATGGAATCGAAAGCTCAATTTAGTTGGAACTTTTTTTCGATAATGAATACTACAAAATCGATTTTGCGAAGCCTTTCTCTCCAATCTAAAAATAAAATCGTATTTTGGCTATCAACACCTATCTCTCTTGAGGAAATGACGAATTTGCTAGAGATTTTGATTCAAAAGTGATTAGGTCCGCAGTTTCTTTATTAACGCCCTCAGAAAGACGTTGGCACCTTGATTGGATTGGATTGGATTGCACTATTTGTTCGCACCTTTCGGCAGAGTGGGCGGCACAATAACCCTAGTGCGGGGCCTGAACCGAGGTCCAGGTTCTCCTACTTAAAATTTTCGGAGATAATTCAGCCCATGAATGATAATCGTATTTCAGCCCTACAGAGGACTTAGAGACTTTGACAGTGAAGGCAGCCACCTGTTGGCCCAATCCTACAGGGAGTTGAACCCTGTACCTTCAAGAGGCTGTCGAGATCCCCTGCTGGTTTCCCAGCTTTCAGTATAATCGCGGCTATATCTCACAGCCAGCTTTCGTTGCTTTACGCAAAAATTTCGCCATTATTTTGCTGTGTCCATAGAGCGTCGTTAAAATTTTTTATTTTAGCTGCTTTGTATTTTGCCCGATGCTTAGATAGCGATCGTTTCAGTTTTGAGCATTTTATTAATAGGTGTTCGAGTGTTTCGCTCTTGCGTAAACAAAATCGGCATTTATCGTTGGATTCGATGCCCAAGTTCTATAAATGGGCTTTACATCTGGTTTGACCAGTACGAGCTCTATTTAATAGAGGTCTGTTGTGTTTAACTATAAATATTCTCTGGGGTCGTGTTTGCACCATATATTTATCGATCATGAATGGATATCTCTGTGGATAATCATTGAATTGACTCGATTTAACATTTGTATCAAGATATCTCTGTAATCTAGCTCGGGTATGTTTCTTCAAATGTAAACGATATGAGCTTAGTAAAGGATCGTGCTGGGTTGGATCCCCAGATTGTGCGGCGTCCTTTGCTAATTCGTCGATAGTATTGCTTTCCGGGATCGCCGGCTCTGTATGACTAGGAACGAAGTGCAGTTCCACAGTGTTATTTCGGGCCAGTTTGGCAAGATTTTTTGCACAGTCCTTGACAACTGCGTGGACATATTGTCGTTTATATGGGAGTGTTGCAAGCTGTTGTAAACAGGATAGAGAGTCACTAAAGATGTGAATTTTTTGATTCTTCGGCCGTAGCCGTTTGTACACGTTTGCGATCCCATACTGGAGGGCAATAATTTCTGTCTCATAGCTTGATGTAGCGTCTGGGATGAGAATTCTCTCACAGACCTCGATTGAGGAAGTAACTTTATTGGTTTCAGGGTCGATAGTGTGAGTTATGAGAGGTGTGGAATCTGTTGGGAAATCCGGGCCATACAGGCAGCCTTGCGGTATAATCCATCTATCTATATAAGCTGCACCGCAATATATCTCATCTGTATCTTCGTCTCTAGTTAGACTACCATCTGTTCAGAGAGTAATTCCGTCGCACTCTGGAATTAATGTTCCAGCTTTGTATTTGTTCAGAGCTTCTTCCTTTGTACTCAAATGAAAGATACATTGGCTCATATCCTCGAGTAGTATTGTGGCAATGATTTCCTGTGTATGAATGTGTATCTGTCCATTTCCAATGTATTTTTTAGGGATGCGATAATCAAAAGCGGCCTGAGCTATTCCAAACGGAGTCCAGTTCTCTCCATAACCGTCCCAATTTTCGAAATCTTTCTCTATCAAATTGCTACGCGAAATGGCTGTAAGAATTGCCATGGTTGTGTCTGTTCTGATTTTATCGGTTAACAGAGGGAATTTGGACATTGAATGCAGTAAGGGTATGGGGGTAGACTTCATGCAGCCAGTATAAGTTCTCATATATTCATTGTATGCAGATTGTAATGGCTTCATGATCGCTGAATTGTGCATTTCAGCCCCAATCCATGTTGTGTAATAGTTCAGTTTGCCTCCTATGAAAGAGTGACATAATTGTTGAAAAATCTTTTGACTGTTCGCTTGGGAGCTAAAACGATGCGAGGCTAACGAGATTAGTAGCAGAATGAAATTGTTTATCAGATAGAAAAAGGTCAGTACCAGCAGTGAGAGGATTGATCGGCGCCAAAGCGACGGTACTGGACCGTACTGGACCAGATTGTGGTCACGTGATCAGGCACGTGACTGGGAGCCTCGACATTTACTAATGCGGTATTTGCGCAACGCTTTGAGCGCTGCACATTTGGCACCTTGATAAGACCCTCAACACTCAGTTTGGCTAAGACCCTGGACCCTGCCAATATTCCCCAGGGCCTTATTAGAAACTTTTACTGTATAGTCTATAGTGGCACAATAGTGCGCAGGCTGCAGACGTAGCACTTAGCAGATTGGATTCCGCACTGATGCAGTCCCGTGACTACACTCTCGGGAGAGGCCACCGCCTCTCTTTAGGTGTGGTCACTTTGGTGTCTTCCACTGCTGGAGCGCAGCCCTGGTAAAACCATGACGACGACACTCCACTCTGATTCAGTCACTCCTGTTTGATGCCTTCGCTCTGTCGTTGATCGTCGCATCTATTGTGCTCATTCATATATTTGATCTCCTCCTTGTCTATCAATCCCCGTCATCATTTAAGGTCAGCCCTTTACCCTCATATGTCCTTATTTGTAGAGCTTTGTTATTCATCGCTTGTTTGACGATCGCATGCTCGGCTCAAGATAATTCAACCGATCCAGCTCCAGTACGACATTCTAATTGCCATTCTGCTTCATGACTTGATTGCATGTTTTCAGTTCCTCGGATCTCTACAGTATTTTCGGGAAATGTGGTGGTGCTTAACGTGCCCATCTACGTTGCCCGAAGGGCTATTATTGCAGCCAATGGGGATAGTACGTCGTGAAAACATCAAAAGTTTTTCATATTTTGCATTTTTCAACAAAACTTCTGAAGTACATATTGGGAAATTTTGTATTGCTTGTAAGAGTTCAATATCTTACAGAGTATCTGAAATAGTCGAAGAACTTTTCAAAACTTCCGATTGGCTTTGTCGTAATTTTTATCATGAAATACGCAATGTGACGAATTCTGTGCTAATAATTCACTTTCAGCTGTGGTAATGCCCCCGAATATCGTAACAACGCTCTATGTGCTACTGAGGAACGTGATGATCCGGAACAAATCATGGTCGGTTTGGACCGTGGCTGCTCTCAATCATTCCATCATGATTATGTTTATAGCGTGGATTCTCCCCCGACGATTTGGTTATACAGCCCTTCCGAAACTTGACAACATCATTTAACAATTAGTTAGGTCCAGGATTACATGCCACAGGATGAAACCGAAAACCCTAGCCAATATAACACCGACAATTTCGACAGGAGGAATTGGACAAATTCGACACCGAATCCCGCGAGATGCAAACCCTAAAACCTTAACCCCAAAATTCATCAACTGTCTAGTGCCAAGTCGAGAAGTTCCATTGGTGGGGCAAGTGCGGCATGGAAGGACACGGCAACTTCCGCTGCAAGTACGGCGAATGGTGCAACAGTTGAGGGCTAGTACGACTCCGGGATCCTTCTGTCGCTGAAACCCTAAACCCGATCCTTAGCTGCAGCAAATTTAACGGTGCCGCGAAAAACGCAGTTTGCCCGAAGGAGAGCTGCCCCAACCCTGAGACTATTATTGTAAGTCCAAATTTCACTAACACTGTATGTATCGTAACTAATGCGTCGTCCAGTACGAACTCACTCCTGACGATGACGTCCCTGTAATGATTTTGTGATGCGCGGTTTTCAAACTGAATGTGTTTCGTTCTAGCTTAAATACGTTCGACTTCCCCCAGCTGCTTGAAGTCCTAAACCCTAGTCATATGTCCAATCATGGTCCATATCATCATGAATAAAATGCAGTTTTCGATTTCTTCCAAAACTGCAATCTCGTTGCTTTTCGAAAACAGATGACGAAAGAGAAAATTTTCAAAAAATTTTAGCTGTTTGTAATGCTCAGATTGGAGTTCTATAATCGCTGCGTTCTTCATGATCGGGTCGCGAACAGAGCCTGCCTGGCCATGGTGGCTCACACAGCCGCTTCCGACAGGATTTGTCGATGACTTTTTCGAGCTCTCTCTTCATGCCTGTGGTTCATCTTGCCAAGAGATAAATCTGCCGCCTGACTGACAGTGAATTTCGAGATGAATGCTAAAAACATGCTCAGCCAGGGAAGATTCCTCATCATCCATCGCGGTGTTCCGGGCCAGCATGACCTGACTTTCCATTGCAATCGATACGTCTTCCATTCTGCCATAGAAAAACTTCGACTTCAACTACAATGAGTTGGTCTCCCTTAATATAGCCGTCATGATTATCAGCAAGAAAGCTGTGGCAGAGCGATTATGAACAAAGGATATATTGTATTGGCAAGTTGAAGATAAAATCCACAAGTTCCGAGCGCGCCCTTTCGGGCATTGGGAAAATCGAATCCTCTGACCCGATCTGCTCAGATGCACCTCAAGGTCATTCATTATCAGAGTCATGATACACGGTAGCATAACATTGTAGAAGATGTAGCTTTCTGTGATTTCTCGCTCTCAGTTTGGTCAGCGGCTCGGTCACATCCGCTGCAATATGTGTAGCAAAATCGCTTCTCGGTCAGCGTTGGCAAACACAACGAGGGGACGATCGAGAGAGAGCTGTATCGAACTTCAACTCAAGCCATGTAAAGCTTTTGAACGAATCATGCGTTATTTGGAAGGCACGTGGGATTGCGACATTTGTTTTCAGGCCCGGCCAGGCGGTTCTCAAGTCGATGTCCACAATGATGCCAATTTTGCCGGCGATCCTGACGATCGCAAGTCTACCTTCTGGCGGTATCATTTTATGCAACGGAGGTCCAGTTTTGTAGGTATTCAAGAAAACAGGGCTGTGTCGCACGTTCAGCAACCGAAGCCGTCATTCATCTGCATGGCGATTAAGCAAGCATGCTGGCATTCGATTTCAACGCCATTATTAGATTCCTCCGATGATCGCAGTCCGCAGACGTCAATGAGCTCAGCAAGAGACGTCAATGCAGAAAAGAGACGGCTCAGAGGTTAGAATGTGAGAATGACCTTCGGGTCAGGAATTTCAAGAAAACATTTTTACGCGGTAGAGTTTGGGTCAATTAGAAAATCAGTGCAAGTTTTCATGGTCGAAAAAGCTACCGTATATCCCGGGCAAATAACCACCATTTACGCACTTTTTTTAATCCATTTTTCTCAATAACCAAAATGCTGTATAAAAGTGTTTTTATATCACATGTGTACAATCCAACGATCTTTATTTTTATGTAAAAATTTTTGGTGAAGCTCATTTGCCGTCTCCAGAAATTGAATTCGAAAAAAGGTGCGTAGTGGTGGATATTTCCCCGGGATATACGGTACCGTGTCAAAGTTGGTAAATACATTTTCGAAGGCAACGGTAGCGTTTCTGAAGCAAAAGTTGCGAACTCCGTAGCACAAAAACAATGCACCGACCGAGAATCGAACTCGGGTCAACTGCTTGGAAGGCAGCTATTCTACCATTGAACCATCGGTGCTTTCTTGTTTAAGTATCTTCACATTTGCACATTCAACACGTCCCATTGCGAATTTCCAGCATTAACATTCGCAGCAAGGAAATGTTTTCCAACACACCTTTCATATTCATGATTGAATGAATCATTAGTACCTTGGCGGGTTCAATTTTAAACTTCATTGGTGTGAGCTTCGGACAGCGTTGGTGAAAGCTTGTTTTTTTTTCAGGTTGAATCAAACAATGGAAAAGCTTTTACTATAAATCACCACGCTCTATAATTGTAACTTATGATCACGAAAACTTTATTCGAAGCTTGTAGTAAAGCCTTGTGGAATTCTACTGCTACAATTAAAATCGAACTTGTTTGATGGTATTTGATGCGTTAGTCATCATCATCCCTGCAGTCGAATATCAATGTGAAGCTGTCCATAATACATTCTGATTAATTGTCCAAATATATTCCGCAATTTGCATCACCGAGACTCCTGAGAACCACGAAGGTGCCACGCCGGCGTACAGTCGGGCCTTGTACAACGAACTGAGCACCGCCCGTGTATATTAACAAGCTAGTCGAATCCAATCTCAATCCAATCGACAAAGTTGCAGAACACTCTCCTGCTATTTGAATTCAGCGCGTTCTTACATTTTTACTTCATTCCAATTCAGATTTCTGCGGTTTGAAACCCCCCAAACGATGATAACGAAGGTATCCGATCAGCAAAACAAAATTTCATGATTGCAGAACCAATGGGGTTCGCCTCATTATCACGCACTTTGTGAGTTCGTGCACGGTGTTATGGTGCGACTTGACTACCTGGGTAACACCCTCATCAACATAGCGTTACCATTCCACTGTACCTAGTCGGTAACGTCATGTCCAATGACATCCCCTATCAAACATGGCTACAACCCGGTGCCTTCCTCATCCTGATCCCCCTCGCCTTCGCGACCGCCGAGCCCACGTACCCGCTGGGGTCGCACCAACCCCACGTAGAATCCGTCGGGATCGTCCCTCGCGATACGTTACTGATTTCGGTTACAGGAGGCTCCCGCTTCTGATCCGTCGCCTGAATGTGTATCGTATGGTGGTTGCGCCCCTATCTCCAGCAGTAACATTACTAATCTGGATACTCTCCCATACGACTGTCTACAACGTATGGCAGAGCTCTGTGATTCGCCCTCCAATCTCGCATTACGTTTCGTCTCCAAGGCATTGAACGAGGCCGCCAAGGACGCCGATCCGAATCCAGCCTCGCACGCATTTGTTCGCGGGCCGTACCCGCCCCGGCCGATCTCGCGACTCCGCCTGGACTCATCTGCGCCCATTACTGGGAATCCGTTGGGCTCATTTCCATTGCTGGATAATCTCTGGAAACTGAGAACGTTCCGTATCGGGAGATATGTGGTGGCCGTTCTCCAGAATAGATTGGTGATCATGACAATCAATCTGCATGTGATAAGATCGCACACACTGGAACATGACGCTCTCGTGTTGAATTCCAGCTCCGGCTACTCTCCCTATCTCTGCCTGTCTCATGGTCGTACTGTCCTGTTTATGGACCCGGGGACGGGCCGTACCGTTTATTCTCTAGATGCCGATCATGCTGCATGCTACTATGATGATCTCCTATTAACTGCCGATCAGCACACTATCAGCCTGATTCGAATCAGGTTTCATTCTCAGCAACATCATACAGTATGGTCCAGAGCAATACCAACCGGTCCGAAATCCAGATTTCTGATTCGAAACGGATTCATTCTGCATTGGCAACCGAGGCCCTCTCCTGCCAGTATCTTCGTTCTGGACGCGAAATCCAGCAACTTTCTCTGGCGCCGAGATTCGCGAGCTACGGAGCAGTATCAGAATGTGTTAATGTCACATTCATCTATTACAGGCTCACGTATCGTCTATGGAAAAGGCAGTGGCGATAAGCTGGAGCTGCGACATTTCGATCTGAACTCGGGTGCAGAATCCGTTAAAGAACTGGACGAGACCTGGATGATATTCGGGAAGTATTTCGAGGTGATTTTGGCTGGTGATGGATTCCTCATAGCTCGGGGTGCTACCGAGACCAGCGAATTCCAATACACCATCGTGGTCGTGGATTTCCTGACAGCGACCATCTCAAGGAAGAGAATTGATCGAATGCCATTATGGCAGCCACATGTTGGGATCGCATTCCGTCCGGCTCCTTTTGCACCTGTTGAAATCAAGCTGGTCATGGTGAAAGAATTGATGCCTCTGTCTTCTGATGCATCATAGCCGTTTTTGCAAGGAATGGAAGCTCGCGAAGATATCGAGTGTGCTAAAAACTAACCGATCGGAGCCTTCGTCAATAGTTTTGATGAATCTTCAACAATGTAAAATACTACAGAAACCCTTCACTATTGTGGAAATCTGATACATTGCTGTGTTGGATCAATAGAAGCACAGACATTCCAGTTCGCTTGTTCATGTTCAGCTGCCATCAGCCCAAATTGTTATGCGAGCAGTCGGTTGAACCTGGTCCCTGTGCCGTCAAGGCGATCGGGGCTCTCCATCCGATCCCTTACAGCCTAATCCTGTTCTAACGAAGGTGAATTACATTTGAGATTCGAATTCGCTTGAAGTGAAAGCGTGTCGGAAATTCAAACAAAAACTCGAACTTTGATGCCACCCTGCAAACACCGATTGGCAGCCACAGTCAACTTGCGACAAGACGTTCTCAACGGCTTTACTCAACGTCCAGGTGTTCTGTTGCATGCTTCATTCAACGAACGATAATCTGGTCGACTACTGATTACGCTTTGACTGAAATTATCACACGATAATAACCGCAATGCAGTTTCATTGAATTAAATAAATTACCAATAGGGGTGTTTACAGAAAACAACAGGAAAACTTCATATTTCCTCTAGCGTGGATTGTATATAACAGGCCACAAACGATATCGACCCGTGCTAGCCCTATGACCAGTTGCGCGGCTCCAGACGCAGATCCCATCGTCGATATGATGACGGCGATAAATCCATTGAGACGCTTTTCTTCAAGGTCGGCTTGTGATTACGCCCGATCCCAACGTGCTGGTCCTGCCCGTTTCCGTTTTTGTGAGGTTTCAGCGAACGCAGCCTGTCAAGAGATGTTAGCAGCAGCTCATCAACGTTCAGCTTGCAGCGACCTTCTAGCGATTCGCATGGACATGGGCGCGATGCCGGCCTCAATCTGGTCGATTTCAACCTTCTCGCCAACCTTCAGATCAACGTCGGCGCCGTCGTCGCACAGGAACTCGAACAGTTCCGGACTGCTGATATCGTTACCCTCGACCTTGATCACGATCTGGTTGTTGGCGACGGCGCTGATCGTTCCCATCTTCGGCAGCAGTTGGATATTTGTGCATCTAGAAGCAGCTCAGCAACACAAGTTAAAATTCAACAATGCCACCTAATGGCAAATTGCAGAAAGAATGAGTTCTCTTCAAAAGTACCGAAAAGCACATCAAAAAGACAAAAATCAATAAAAATATCTCGGAAATGGTTTACCGCCTGAATTTGGGTGCGGGTGCCAATGCCAATGATACAACATCGCCAATGCGAACAGCCGGCGCCGAATTCTGGTCGAGATCGGCCATCACGAACCGTACCAGCTCTTCATCGCCGTCGGCCTGGTAGCGCAGCTTGGCGCCACGCTGCAATGGATTGAACTGCTCGCTCAGAAGGCGGATCGTGCCGTAGACTGGAGTCGTCTCCGCCGCTCGCGAAGAGGAGGGCGAAGGGCGCTGGTCGGCGGTTAAGGCGCGGCGTAACGGCTCTGGGACGGCTGGATAGATCATGGAAGGTTGCTCGGTGATGACACCGAAAACGCGGTCGTCGTACAGCTGGACTGCTCCTGTAATCAAATGTATCAGTACAGCGTGACGATGCTCAACGAGAATGAGCAACAAGAAGCATGAAGAACAAAATAAACACAAAATTGTGGAACAAATTAAAACCAGCAATAAAGATGCTTTCACGATAAAAGCTGGCAGGAAATCTTCAAAAACCAGCAGTTCAGAGTAGATGAGGCGACAAAATTAAAAAATCTGCAGAAAATGAGCAGTTTTGTACCCTTCGGAAGAACGGAGATACGGATGGCATTCTCCTGTCCATGATTGTCTAGAGCGACGTTAAATTCGAGCTCGTCGCCGACAACGGGCCGATGCGATTTCTCAATAAACTCGTTCTGGTGGACGAACCTGCAACGACCCGATCAGCAACAATGCAATCAGTTGGTGTGTGTAGCCGACATTTGCTCTTTGCTGCCATCCATCTTCAGGAATCCATAGAGATCTTTCCAGATTGTCAAGATGCCGCGTTTCCGGCCATTAGCCGCACATCGAATCAGGAAGATATCGGTGGCAGAATAGGCATGCGTGCGGCGATCGAGCTTCAATCGGAAACCAACCTGGGATGGGGTTAAGGTTTAGGCTTTCGTAATCTGTGTAATGTTACCTGATCGCCATGGACCAGCTTGATGCCGGGAAACTTCAGGTCGACGCCGGTAAACGATAGGACCGTATCCTGGCCATAGGGAAGTTCGGAAACCGATTCAAGCCGGGCGCGCTCCTTCGATGGCAGCACAAGAGTGCCGTTGTCGTTGCTGCTGGGACGAGCTCGGCGACGGGTCTTCTGCGAGCTGGTATGCGAGCTTTCCAATCCCGAATCGATGAATCCATACAAAACCTGGCGATAAAAACATCAAAACGTAATCATAGTTTTGTGATTGAAAGAGAATAATGTAGATTATTATTAATGAAAAGTTGCAAAAAATATAAAGCACTGAAGATCACAATCAAATTATATGAAATTCTAATAAAACAGGAAAAGAGTTGCGATTGGCATACCGAGCTTTCGATGGTATAGAAGGAGATAGTTCCAGGCGGAAGCGTCTGGATTCTGGTAGCGACAACCCGTCCAGATGCAGTGGTGGATAGCGAGAAGAGGACCTCGAGCCCAGGCTGAATGTGGGCTTGATCATGGACACCAATGACCTCTGAGAAATGAAAGAACACCTGCTTATGCTCACGTTCGGCGCACTTAATGAACCCATAATTCTGTTTAGCAGACACCACCACCCCAGTCTCACGAGCTGCATGTGGATCATGTACCGATTTGTAATCATCAGGGTTGCTCGACTAGAAAAGCTATCAGACAAATGATAAAAAAAGCGGAAAAAATTGCAAGAAAAAGCAGGCTAAGCTTTGAAAAAATTCATTTGAATGGATCTTGAAGGGGGTTCGTACCGTAGCGGACTCCTGATGCTGTAGTTCAGGTTTCGGATCGATGGCGACATTGCGGGCCGGGCGCTTCACAACTTCGACCTTGATGGCCTTCTGCTTGCCGGTCGGCTCATCGATCACCTTCCGGAATCGGACTTCGTCGCCGATAATGACGGGCGGCAGGTCCGGAGCCACCTTTTAGACGTTAACCACGGACTCCGGAGCCAAGTACAGATCAACGCACGTACCGGCCCGAATCCCTTCGCCGTATTCGGATCGATATCGCTGTAGTGGAAGAAGATACGCTCGCCGGTATCCTCGCATTTCACGAAGCCGTACGCATGTTTCAGGTTGTGTACGACGCCGGTCATGGGAATACTGGAGTCTTTATCAACGTCGTCGACGACCGCGGCCAGCAGCGGCTTTTCAGTCTTCTCATGAGTGTCATCGTGATATTCTTTGTGAGTGAATCCCGTTGGATAGAAAGCAGGTGATGTAGGCCGCAGCTTGGTCTTGATTGGGACGATGGCGGCGGCTGTTGTCGACCGATCGAACGAGACGTGCTGCGGTTCGATCTGGTGATGTTGGCGGGCAGCGGCGGCCGCCGACGTGAGCGAGGGGGAATGTAACTTCGACATGGCGTTTATGATGTTCTTGGACTTATTCACGAATGGAGGGAGGCGTGCCTATTCTCATCGGGCACGTGCCGATCACGTCTAGGGTTTCAGCCACTCTAGTAGGGTTTCTCTAGGGTTTCACAAGCCCGGGATCACGCCTGTGGAATCAAGACCGCTTTCAGTAGAGCGGCATTACTGCAGCAGTCGTCGTAACGCATGTAATGTTATCAATTGATTTTGTATCAAACGCATCGGTGTGAATTACGTTCTGCTGTAGCGAGTTGGAAATAGAAAGGCGTTTAGCGAAGAGATGGTAAACTATTATTGAATTTAATGCAATTAATAAATACCGTTTTGCATCTGGGTTATCTTGCTTGTCAGAGTTTGTTTACAGGAGATGTTGCAATCTCGAATGATAATAAATGGAATAAATATTGAAGATTGGAGTTTAATCAGGATTTCCGGTTGGGATCTTATTACATTCGATCTCTTCTTCGCTCAAGCTTATACGGTCCATTATCAGATGATGATACCGGCTCAGGTGGCAGCTGCGACTTCTCAAAGAACAGTGCCTGAATCCATAAATCGGCCAGGGCTTGGGTGGAGGCTCGAATGAAGGCCAGCTGACGACCGCTAGCCGCTACGAGACGAAACCCCTTTCGAACAGCAACGACGGCCTTGATATTGGACAGATTGATGACTTTAAGAGGGCGTTGTAGAGTGCAATCGTGGAGAAAGACGGTCTGGTCACGAAGCTCGAGCTGTATGCGTCGCCAACATCGAGGTCCAATCAGGCCGGTGATAGCCAGGCGCATGGGTGTTGATAAGCAAATCGTCATGATAGAGATTTGAATCGCCGATCAGGACTGGTGATGGACAAGGGCACCCGGTCGCAGCATTGCCAGTTTCCACATGATCGGCCGATCCAGCTTCTGGTGATTATGTAGCAAAAGTACAGGTAACTTTACAGCTCGGTCATGGTCCGAACATTGCAGCTATTAGTATTATGTTACGGTAACAATACACTTCCTCTGTTTGAAACAAAGTGAGATCAGATATGCTGAGTGTTTCTGGATCTCATGGGGAGTCATTGCTCCACTGTTAAGTTGCCTTGTAACAATGCATGAAAGGAGACACAGCGCGAAGCGCTTTTACGATTCTTGTCGATTGAAACAGAGCGGATTTGCAGCCAAGCCAGTAACATTACAAATCCGAATGGTGTACTTCCAGCAATTCATGAGCTCCTTGTCTTCGTATGGCGATACACGACCCTGGGTCGTTGATCGGCCCCAACGTTAGAGCATAAATCAATATATCATACTCGGTCGCGAACCTCCCTCGATGTTGAATTGAATTGGATTGGAATGGATTGGATTAAACTACGGTAGTTTGTTGATGGCTGGAAAAATGCACTTCAGACCGTGGTTCATCACTACCTATTGGGAAACCTCTTCTTGTTTTCTATCTAGAATGCTTTCGTTCTATTTATGTGTTATTGGGATACAAGACCAAGGTACAGTACTTCCTACGAACTTCGTAAAGTGCGTGGAGGGCTCTATGACATAAGACGCTACAAGGGAAACATTATCCTTGGAAGAAGCTTCCTAGGCTGTGCGAGTTGCTCCAAAAATTACTCATTTCAGAAACGAATAAGGAGTTATTCGAATCAACGGACAACGATCTCAGTTCGTCGTCTGCCATCTGATCTGTACTCATGAGATTGCTAACAGATGTGCTCCTAGCAGTATGTATGACGGCATCTATGGCTTTGAATCAAAAATCTGAACGGCGTCACGGTTCAAATTTTGCAAAATGCAAACCGTCTAGTGCCGCAATGATAAGATTGTTTACAAGAACCGAGCTTGTAGTGATCACAGCGATCTTCAAGATGAGGAAGTGTTCGTATGAGGAGAAATGTAACGTTTGTCGAAAAGGCAATGCGGTTTGTATTTGTAAGAAATAAAACTGTCAATTAATTGTTAAAAATATCCATCTTCCGTTAATAATGACATTCGTTCGCCCGTCAATAGAATATAATGAATACTGTCTAATAACCATCACTCAGCATGAATATTCCTGCACCCAGTGACCTCTTGCTCAATAATTTACATAATCGTTTTCGGTTGTCTTACAGCAACCCTGGACTCATTATTACTACAGTTTCCTAACTTCGTTCAACAGTATTAATACGTCGTCAGAGAACTCGAGATCGTAAGTACCTCTGCACGATACCAGAAACATTTTGCTGGAATGTTTCTGCCTCTATGATCTTTGAAACTTGAACTGTAGACAGGCTGCAATTCCAAAAATCGCTGTTATTTCAGCGTCTAGACAGACGACATTTGTCCCCAATACAGCACTTGATGATCTTATCGTCGATAATATTTTTCTGAAAACGACAGTCAACTCTGAGCATGCGAAGAGATTGATTTGATGGATGCGGTCAAGTTTGGTAACATTCCTGATTTTAATGAACAGATTTACAAGCTCAAGCCAGCCATTTCTGCGCCACCCTTCTCGTCAAATGATCATGCGAATACGAGACGTTCAAAAGAAGCAGGCCGACCACCCCCATAGTCAGCCATCTCAGCCACGACGACTGATGGCAATACTCAACTACGACGGTTGCCGCCGAGCATAACTGGCCGGTGCCGATCTTAACCATCAATAACGTTAGCAGCGAAACTCCCACAACGGCGATCGTGGCCGCTACAATACGAAATCGCATGAAATAGCGACGAATTTGAATGTCGGAATGGCGTTTCGAGAGGCGATAGGTCGCATTTGAAGTTCCCCAATGGGTAAAATATAGGTCGAGGCGAGCCAGCACTTTGAGCAGAGGTAGGAACAGGCCGCCGGTGCAGTACGACACGAGGCCGAGGGCGAGACCCATTATCGCCAGGAGAGCAGACAATGGCAATTTGATAAGAGAGCAGTAAGTTTTGAGACGAATCGGGGCAATCAGCACCTTCACCAGCCAAGCGCTGTTGGAATCAGCACTAGATAGATACAGAACCGAACCCGCGAAACGCGACCTGAAGCCAACAGAACTTAGGCTATGGATGACTGTAAAACAAAGGGATAGTTTCAACATCACGTTTTCGGCAAAAATCCTTCTAGATGACCCGAAGAAAAGCGAAAATGGTGGAAAAATGTGCATAATACCCATTCAGAAAGACGAGAATCCCGAGGACAGCCAACAAGAATACCTTGCCGGTGTTAAAATAGATAGAGACCACTGCAATTCCGACCTAAGCGATCAGCATTCAAATCGAAGCGATGGATCCGCACTAAATCACTGTACGTTAGAAACTATCCACATAAAGAGGAGGCGAGCTCGGAAGAATTGAAATCGGCGCTGTACGCGACGTTTGATACGTTCACTTGCATTAGCATCACCGAATGCAGCCTGATCAACTAACAGGCCAAAATCAAATCCAGCATCATCATCATTGTTCATGGGTCTCACTGTCTTTCGTTCCCCATGAAACGTCGTGGACATTACAGAAGGCGAAGATCGGCAGGATGATGAGAAAAGTGGGCATCATGAACAGATATGTCAGCGAGCTGGTCGCCAACGTAACCAATTCGCCGTGTAAGAACGCCGACAGAATGTACGCCCCGAACGATAAGAAGATCTGGAATGATGATGTCAGAATCGCTAATTTCACGACAAAAAGAATGCAGCAAACCAGAGAATAAGAAGTTATTAAAAGCACCTAGAAAACTTCTTACAGTAATTAATATGAGAGGGTCGCCAGACTCAATAAGACGCATGGAGATCACCAAAACTGTGCCGTTCAGGAACATGAACAGAAGACCAATAAAGGCAGCACTCAGGTTGTACCAGCTGGCGAATCGAACCGGGTCGTTCTTGGATGCCAGCAGGAACTGCACAACGACAAAAAAGCTGCAGCCGAATCAACCGGAGTATAGAACGAACCGAATGGAGTACCAGTATGTCGCAACGAAGGCGATGATCGTAGCATCGCCGAATTTGAGGGCGCGCAGCACGAAGATGTTAATCAGCGGGAAAAGGCCCAACGCAAACCATTGAGTCAGAAGCGAGACGAAGAAATACAGAAACTCGAAGGTGATGGCAACTTTGCGAAATGAAGAGTGTGTCGTCTGCGAGTAGAATGTGCCATACTCGGACAGAGCGTATAGCAGAGCGAAGAACGAGCCGTTCAGCCATCGACGGCGCTGTTTCAACAGCCGAGCGAGATCGTGCGGGACGTCTGTCTCAGCGACGGCCGAATTCAGATACCGCAAGATATGGTCGCAGCCTTCTTTGGCGATCAACTGCAACAAGCCGTTAACAGATGAGATTGCAATAGGATGCATCGCTTGAAGCATGAACATAAAGTCTAAGATCGGTGAAAAATGATCACGAGTCAAACGGCATCGGCATCAAACATGACAGCAAATGTCGAAATTGGGAGAAGCAATTTTCAAATCTCAACAGCAAGCAGGGAAGGCAGATCACACCTGGAAACAGAGGACGCGATCTTCGGCCAACATCATATTGGCAACAAGCGGATTCAGATCGGCGTCCTTCACGAACAGCTGGGAGAAGTACGCCGTTAGTGGATCGCCGCGAATCGCCGAAAACCGATAGGCGCTGAACGCGCCGGGTAGCACGGCCATATAGCCCAAAGTCGATTCAAACGATTTGTCGAGCACCGATGCAATCTGGTACAGCGTCAGACTCTGAATCATCAAAGGACCAGTATTCCAAACCTTGTATTCGAAATGTTGCGACCCGATCACTGGAATGCACAGCGCCAGACCACAGTCTCGCGTTGTGATCTGGCCACAAACCCTAGAGGCTAAACAGTCAGCAAATGGAGATATTCATTGATCAGATTCTGACCCGGCGACCGACGGCGATGCTTCGAAATGCTTCCAGAAGGCATACAGACTCGATGAACGGGGCTTCGTGCCGACATCGATCAGGACACAATATTTCGGCTGAAGGATCTGACAGAATCCCTCGAAGAACCACCAATGGCTGCGATGAAGCTCAATATTGAGTCCAACATCCAATTATCAGATCAGTGCCCGAATGAAAGCGATAACAAGGCGCCAGCTGGTAAGCAAAATGGGAGAGGCGAAGAAACGATTACAAACCTGTTAATTTTGCCGGCGTTCTTCTCCTTGATGGCCACGATCAGCTGCATGTTGGGGAACGGATCGGATCCGGAATCGTCGCAGAATGCAGGACAGCTCTCGAAGACGTGCAGGACCGAGTCGTTGCGTTGCGCCATTGAAGCGGGACGAGCCAGGTCGAGACGCTCCAGGAAGGCCAAGGTCGAAGGAGCGACCTTCTCACGCCCATCGCTAACTATGACCACAACGATCCGCTTCCAGAACTCCTCCTGTAACACTGAATTCAGATATCAAATGTCTCAACAACTGCGCTATTAACAGAGTTTCCGGCTTGAAATCAGTAAGCAGCCAACTGAGCATACAAGCGATAGCATATTGTTTTGAAAAAGATTCAATCTTGATAGCAAACATAAACGGATGATCAAAACATAAGGTCACTACCTGGCCCAGTTTACGACACATATACTTCAGGCAACGAGCCAAGCTCTTCAATGTAACTTGCAGCTCATCACTGAAAAAGGTGTCAATCGATGACAGCGTAATAGCAACTTAGTTGACCGACCTTTCCTCGTTGTACATGGTGATGACAACTGCCATGGCAGGCGGATCTGCAGTTAGCGACAACTTCGGATTGGTTCGGGACCAGGTGACGGGCGATTGAAAAGGCACCGCTGTGTACCGATGCGAATCCGGGTCGATTCGAGCGAAATTTGAGCTACCGTTATCCTCAATCTCAACCACGGCTTCGTCATGGCCGGTGATAATATCCACGATCGATGATGCTTCGTCTGAGGTTGGGTCGTAATTCACGGCCACGACGCTCTCGACCGACGACATCGTTTCTGAGGGCCAGTTTGGTATGCGATTGGTAGGAGGATGGCACGCGCCATGATGAGTAAAAGGTCGCTCGATAGACGGGGGTTGTGCGAAATGCACCTTTATTCGAACATACAGCGAAGGCCATTTTACAAACTGCTGTTGCGATAGTCCTTGGACAGAATCAAACGGGTCTTGAACTTCGCGCCTGGCTGCAGAACGACAGGGGTTTCAACGGCTGCTGGCTCGATACAGACCATACGCTGGTACTCAGACGTCTCGAAATCTTTCAAAGCAGATGCTTTGGCCTCAGCTGGGTTCCAGACAACAGCATCGGGAAACGCGTCGTCCTTCACGATTCGAATTTCTCCATCTAGGGTAACCATTCATTTAAAACGTATTCCTGATATTATGAACGATTCTACCTTTGTCACCGATTTGGAGCTTGTTTGAAGCCTTGCAGTAAACGCGATCGATCTCTCCCTCTATCTTCAGGTCGCTGCCCTGGCAGAGACGGATTTTTCCATCATGAGCAGTATCAATATATTTGAGATTGCTGAAGTCACGCAAGACCACATTGTTAATATCCTGTGGTGCAATTATAAGCAGGGCTCAAAGCGTTTGGCATTACATTGGCATTACGCTGATCTGGAAGTAAGAATGGAGAGCGGCTGTGAAAGTGAACGGTGATTTAGAGGTGTTTTCTATCTCCCAATCGCACTGCAAATGGTTCGGTTTCAAACGAACAGTGTATAAGCTGGAGAATGAATGAGGCCATACCTACGCTCTGGTATAAGCCTACCGTGAATGGCAAACAGACATCTCTCACTTTCATCGTATCTTCATTTGACGTCAGTTTGTAGACAACTTCGACATAGTCTTGTTTTGCATCTTCCTTAATGATCGACCATTGACTTGTGCGAGCAAATCCCTACAAAAGTTTGTTTTTCGTAGGGAATGCATCAGCCAGAAACCGACATGAGAAACCAGCGGGCCTTTCGGGCCGAATTGGGGAAAAATCAAAGGGATCCCGCCACGAATTGCCTTGGATCCGTCTAGAACGGCTTTGGAACTCAGAAACAGAATCGGTTTGTCGGCTGATTTAGTATAAAATTGAGTGACGTGCGCACCTAAATAACCATTCAGAATAGGATAGGACACAAAAGATTCCCAGCTCGTTATTTGAGAAAGAAGTGAGGTTGAATTAAGGCAGATTCTAATTTAGTTTTCAAAGGCAATAATAACCAAACGAATAAATGGCAAGTCGAAGCAAAACTTACCATAATTATAGACTTCGGCAAAAGCAGAACCGACTCTGAGATGCGTCACTCCAGGCTTCGGATGGGTAATGGTCGGCTGCGATTGCATCGCCTGAGCATAAGCCCGAGAATGGTTGAAAACCAGGCCAAGCGAGACGAACCCAAGACCGCCGGCTACTAAAGCCGCCTTTCTCGTAAACATCGTTTTATGTTTGAGGCGAACAGTGCGCCATTACTATATCTTTTTCCACTTTGACCTTTCCATTCGAACCCATTTAGATTTCGAGATGTCTCATTTGTTTTTCTCACAGTAACCAACTGAATTTCCTTCTGAGCTTAACCAGTAACATATTCGCGATTTTTCAAACATTCGATTGAACGCGCGGCTTCCGCAGGTTGAGCATCAGGCCTGGATTCTTAGATTGAATTGAACAACATGGCAGATTTAATTCAGGTTACATCCTTCATTGTACCATAGGAATGCACAAAAACACAGATCTGCATCAAACCAGCAAGACATCCATTAAAAACCCCGCTGAAACACACGTGGCACCTTTAAAAAACCGATGCTGCCTTGCCGAGCATTGTTAACCAGTTTTTAGATGTTCTTTGTGCTGTAGTAGGATCGACAGCTTTATCCATATCGCTGCCAGTTTCGTAATCATGATCGAGGCTAACGCAAAATAACCTTAAACAATTTCGAGGTAAAGAAGTATTATCATGTGATCGTTTATAAGATACCGATTCTCTGATGCGTTTTTGAGCTTCCAGATTAATGAATGGCATCGTACGCCTTGCGGTATGGCCCCAACAATTACCTTAGGCATCTACTGAAAAAGCCTTCCCATGGCATTCATAGCACCCACTATCGTTTAAT
This sequence comes from Polymyxa betae, assembly GCA_003693705.1. Lineage (NCBI taxonomy): Eukaryota > Endomyxa > Phytomyxea > Plasmodiophorida > Plasmodiophoridae > Polymyxa > Polymyxa betae. The sequence continues at coordinate 29,272 of RBZT01000383.1, forward strand.
AAATCAAAAGCGACACATTTGTTCGTCCTTCCAAAACTTGTTCAAACCATAAGCCATGAGTCATGCTGCGCTTCCTGACCTAGGCTCGGAAGCAAAGAGATCATTTCACAAAAAATCGTTGTCGGATTTGGAAGCGATGTCTTTCCAGTCGATGCCCCATTTGGTTGTGCTATTCGCTGTCGCGTCGTTGCTACCGATTGCATGGCCTCAACTCATCGATGGGCATCTTGGCGACCTGGTGGAAGGCATCAGCGACTTCGATCATGGCCATCATCACCACGGTTACCACGACGGAGGGCATTTCGGCGATCATGCAAATTCGCATGGACATCACGATACGCAACACCACAACGATCACGATGATCATGGCACCGAAAACTTTCAAGGGACAGTTACTGGAACCGTGACATGTAAGTGTTATTTTATAGTATCTATCAACTGCCTTGTTGATGATCTTTTTGATAGCGACGGGAACTCACAAAGAATCGAACAGCGAAAAGGAAGATGAAAATCACGACCATCGACATCTTCTTCATCATCACTAATTAACATACCAAATACATACGAATCGTAATGTTCTCACAAATAATTGTTGAATAGAACTCGGTATGATATTCCTACCTGAGTGTTTTATTCGTCTTTCTAGAATCGTTCCTGCATTGGTTTCGCGTCCCGGCATTGGTCAGTGTGAGGGCTGAACCTAAGATAAGTTTTCCGCCGCTTGGCGCTGGATCGTTCCAGAGCCAGATTCTAGAGCATTGCCAGCGACGTTAATCTCTGGATACAGATGGAATGCGAGTACATAAGGCCCACGATAAATATAAAGCGACATGAACCATCTGTGCTAACTGCTGTTGTTACATTGCTTCGTGACGCGGCCTCCTCTGCACAACCATCAAGCACTGCTCTCACCTTGATTCATTTTCGCTGGCAGATAGATCTACGAAATATCCCTTGAGGTGGTTGGAGTGAAGACCCACTAAGATACTGACGATACGGGATTGGCATCCCATCGTGTAGGATCGTGCCGCAAGGTTGAAAGAGTTTTGAATCCCGCGATCTTGTCTCATTTTGAATTCGGCGCTCTGTTTAAAACTAACATACTGGCGAAATCGGAAAAACAACCCAGAACTCGGTTGTAGCCAACCAATATTTTATTACCTAAATTAACATAGCACTATGAAAGGCTTAGAGAAAGCCTTAAAGGCGGAAGCTGCTGAAATTGCTTCCCGATGTACAATAAGCAAAATCTCCTGTGATGGAGACGTTCAGGCTCACATCTTGGCGTGTACGCTGGAGCTATTTAGGACTGAAAAGACCTACTTAACGAAATTGAGAACTGTAAACTCTGAATTCCATCGCCGACTGAGAGCCCATCTCTCGTTTGACGAATCTGATTTCCCGGAACGCTCTGCAGACAGTTTTGATGCTATGTTCGATTACGCCCATGGCTTGATTGACTGTCATGAAGAGTTACTGATTCAAATGAAAGGTAACTGTGTGGCTTTGTTTTTCTTGCTGTTTAACTTTGCATTTCGGTGTTGTTCTTTGAATGCACCTGACAATATATTTGCTTTTCAGCGGCGGCGAAATCTTCACGTCTAATTCGATCTCTTGACGATGTCTTTGTGAAATTTATCGGGAAATCAAGGGAAAAATACATTGAATATGCTTTGTCATATCCCGATGTCACTAATTTACTAATCAAGCATCAGCGTAACAATCATAGATTCAATGAATTCATATTTGTAAGCGAAGTATGTGCCGGCGAAAGTATCAACTCGTTGCGCATGGCACCGATACAAAGAAGTCGGTAATTCTCTCCTCATTGACTATCATTATCGTTTTCCACCATTTCATTTTTCAACACGAGTTCCGTTTTTTATTCCTTATGCGATATTTCAAACTGAAAGCTCTGTATTGTAGTTCCCAGGTATAAGCTCATGCTAAGCGAATTGCTGCAGCTGTGTGGAGAATCACCATCAGAGGCTACTGCCATCCAGGGTTGGATTTCTGCTTATACGGAATTTTGCCCTTCCAACCATTCTAAAATTTTGCAGTGGCTATCAATGGATGTCACAATTTAATGCAAGAGATTGACGACAGTATTAACCAAGGCGAAAAGATAGCACAAGTCAGGATTATACAGGATGTATTCTTCGAAGGCAACATCAATTTGATGGACTGCAGAAGGATGCTTATCAAATCTGGCGAGCTCACGAAGGTAACTCTTCTTCTTTTGAAATGCAAGCTATTTTTAATTCACCGAACTGCAGTTGTTCAATCGACAGAAAGCCCATATGTCTAGAGGGAAACGACACAAGTTCTTTATCTTTTCTGATTGTCTTCTGTATTCTGATATTGAAGGAAAGCATAAGTGCAGGCACGTTATACATCTATCACAGATAAAGATAATTGAATCAGAGAACGATACAAACACTATCAAACTGATTTCAACAATCAAGGTCAGCTTTTACTGTTTGAAAATCAGCTTCGATGCTTGTCCTTTGTTATATGTTTTGGAACTGACAGTATTAACCGCTTAGTCGTTGAGACTGTTACCGGATAGCAACGAGGAAAGAGCTGAATGGATAAACGCTTTGCAGTCAGCCATGGCAAATTGTGACCCACTTCCTCCAATTACTTCTGCTCGGGTTGGTCATACAAAACATAAATTCTTCCATTTAAAGTCTTGTTCGACAGAACTTCGAAACATGCATCAAGTCGTTGAACAACAATACTGCTAAAAAGGATCGGGGATATAGCCGCTCTTTCTCAATGACACTGTTAAACCAAGACGGTTCTCATTTGAGGCGTCGAAGCTCGTTACCATCGATATGGCTAACTCCTGGACGCATAAGATCGTTGACAACAGCATTATTCGGTAGCTCCATATCGTACAAGCCTGCTTTGACTCACATTCTTACAAATGAAGCATAACTCTTCAAATCAACTTCAACAGTAAAACATATTTATTTGAGGCGTGTAAAGAAGTCATCTCAAACCTGAAAGGCAATCAGGGACAGCTCTAGAAAGAAAGTTGAACTGAAAGCAAACTGTGGTTTGCACTTTCAAAATTTTTCTGGTCCACAGATTCAGACATAATTCTGTTACTCTGCAACACACACCACGGAACTCTCAAGCACGCTAAGCGCAGGGAACATTGCCAGCACATTTATCAAGTACCGACCATTACGACACAACATCAATCCAGAATCAATATACTGCTTCATCACTAAGACATTTCTTGAACACTTTGAACATTGGAACTTGATCGGGATGGTTGGACTAGCACATCCGAAATGGCAGGCTATTGCCAGTTTGCTGAAGCAACCAATTGGAGCCAGGCAACCATCATTCGAAAGCGAACATACTCTGTATTTAACACCGTAAATATTCTGGACTGTCTGTACTCTATAATGGGAAAGCTGCATATCACAGGTAGAACTGGTGGAGGAGCGGCCTGCCCTATATCATTAGGGTACACATTTAACAGAGGCCCCTCGATATTTGCATTTTCGCTTCTTGGGCTGATTGGTTCGGGATGGAGTCGTCACCATACGCCGCCGAGCTCGAGCGCGTATCTCGATATGCCCATACCAAGCTGGACATCATTCTTAAGGACATGCTTGAGCAGTTGTTCTTGCATACGCCTGACGACCCGATTGATGTGAGTTGGGCTCGGTTAGCAGGCGCCGCCAATTCAATCGCTGTAGTTTATGATTGGGTTCTTAACCGATTATAAAGAACGTGGATCTAGTATGGAAGAAGGCAGTGGATATCACTCCCACCGCAGCAGCCGTCCTCAAATCTTTGTTGATCCAATGGATATGACAGAGGAAGCCCCATTTGCTGATTGTCAGTTGTCCAAAGCTCGACGCAGAACAGCCGTTTCTGCAGAGCCAGTATAAATTTTTTTTCGTGCATTGAGACTATTTTAAGCACAAATTAGGTGGATTTTATGGCAGCTGCCGATGCTCCAGGTCAAGTCATCGCAAAAACCACAGAACAGGTTCAACGAATTCAGCAATCTGTTCGAAGCAATATTTTATTTGCTTCTTTGAGCGCCCAGCAGATGCAGCAAGTTGTGGATTCCATGCAAGAAATGCGTTTCCCAGTAACCTCTCCGTCGGGTTCAGATCAATGTCTTACATTATTTTGTAGGCTGGGGAATCAATTATAAAGCAAGGCGAAGAAGGTGATTACTTTTACGTCCTCAATAGCGGGATTGCGAACTGCTACGTTTCGGAAGGCGATGAATCACCTAAATTGGTATTTACGACGTCAAGCAATGTGCCCTCTTCCCTTATATTCTCAGGTGAAAACATACAATCAGGAAGGATCTTTCGGGGAACTGGCACTTATGTACAATAGCCCTCGTGCCGCTACTATTACCTCACAAACCGAGTGTGTTTGCTGGGCAGTCGATAGGGTGACGTTCCGAAAGGCAAGGACCGAGAAGCCAAATATTTTTGTTTCCAACATCATTTGTCAGGTCCTAATGGAAACAACTTCGTCCTCCAGAAGAAAATACGAACAATTTTTAGGCGATGTGAAAATTTTAGCATCACTCGATCAAACGGAACGAGCGCGGATCGCTGATGCTCTCGTAGAGCAAACCTTTACCGATGGGGAATATGTTATTCGTCAGGGTGAGGTCGGAGACGTATTCCACATAATCGTTCAAGGGCATGCCAAGGTTCTGATGGGTTTTCTAATTTCGCTTCATGGCTCATCATTCTTAGGTCACAAAATCAGTTGATTTTCAAGACGATGATGTTACTGTGCTTGAGCTAAACCCTGGAGATTATTTTGGAGAGCTTGCGCTGATCAATGACGATGCACGAGCTGCCAATGTTATTGCTGTTGACGATCTCACAACAGTGACATTGGATCGAGGCGCATTTAACAGGCTGCTGGGTCCAATTGATCACATTCTGAAGCGCAACCAAGATAACTACAACTTAACTGAGCAAAGAATTTACAACCAGAAGCTACAAGTGGATTGGTTACAATATTTCCTCAACGCTCGCTAATCCTGGCTTAGGCTGTCAGTGGGGTTCACATTGACCACGATAATGAACCTCGGCCAGAGGTTTCGATGAGGCGACGTCGTACTGCAGTATCTTCGGAACCAGTCGCCGGTTAGTGATCTGATCTGCCAAAACTTCTGCACTCCTAACTTTCTTCTAGCAATGGTGTCATTGGATTCTATTGCAATTTCTGACGCTGTCGTTCCAAAAACACAAACGCAACGTGCGTCAATTCTTAAATCGATTCAAGGAAATTTCCTATTTGCCGGTTTGGATGCCTCTCAGCAAGAAATTATCATCAATGCCATGTTTGAGAAGCAGTTCAGCGATGGAGAGTATGTCATCCGGCAAGGGCAGCCTGGGAACCATTTCTACATCCTTTCTCATGTGGGTGATCTACTGTTTCGGATCTGCAAGTAACATCAATTAGGGAGAAGCTGAATGTTTTGTACAAAGGAAAGACAGTGAATCTCCAGTTTTGGTTAAAACATATAAAGTAAGAATTAGCAGAATCGGATGGATCACTTTATAACCCTATCGATAAATAGGCTGGGGAGGGCTTTGGAGAACTTGCTCTTATGTATAACAGCCCAAGAGCCGCCTCAATCCGTGCCAAAGGGGATATCAGTGTCTGGGTTGTGGATCGTCCAACATTCCGAAGGGTGCTTATGGATACAACCAGTCAGAAAAGGACGCTGTATGAAGGTATGGAGCTGAGTTCAGAACTACGTTCCCTCTGTAAGCCCAATTTTACAGGATTTCTTGGCAGTGTTCAGATTCTTAAATCTCTCGATCGAAACGAGATTGCCAAGGTTGCAGATTGCCTTTTAGAAAAAACTTATCAAGCAGAAGAATACGTCATTCGACTTGACGAACCCGGAGACAACTTCTACATTGTCGTGGATGGTGAAGCAGTGGCTACGAAACGCCTGCAAAACAGTACTGAAGCTCAAGAAGTTATGCGGTATAAGCGTGGTGATTACTTTGGAGAGCTAGCGCTTCTTAATGATCAGGTTGGTTGTTACTTGAAAACGTAGCCTATATTACTTAAACCTTGCAATAGCCGCGCGCGGCTAATGTCATTGCTGTTGGCGGCCCGCTCAAAGTCGTAACATTGGACAGAGCCAGTTTCGTCAGGCTATTAGGTCCATGCGACGAAATCCTGAAGCGCAACTCCTCAGCATATGTTGCTGTCGATGCAACTCTTTATCATGATTCGTGAATTATATAAAATCATTTGGTCGTGCTTCTATTTATCTACTTAACCTATTACCGAGCGTAATGTTTAGCAATTTGTTGGCCGTACTACTGTTTAGGAAGCTATACATTACAGCAATAGCTGTGAGAAATTTGGTTAATTCATTGGATTGATTCAACATCCAGAAAATGCTATTCAATCCAGTCCTATCTTTGATTAATGATTGCAAGATCAATCCTATAGGAATAAGCCAACACGGCTGTCGACTCTCCCTATTTCATGTCCATCTTCATTAATTTATTGTATACGATAGCTGTACATCTCCACTATTATTATACCCAATCCTCCGTCAGCTCTCAATAATGACATCTATACGATCAAAAACACTTGCCATTTTTAATGTCGTCATCGCCCTATCATGGTTCCAGACAGCAGCGGTATGTGGTCAATGATGAGATTGGAATCTCTGTAATATTCTGCTTAGGTTAGTCATGAGGACCACGACCGTCCTTTTTTTCCAACGGGACGTCGTAATGCAATCTGTGCAGAACCTACGTCTGGTTAGTTTCTTGTTCAAAATATTGGTATATTTGATTCTAAAGGCCAATTTAGTCCTGATGGCGATGCGAGTTAATCCATCACCGCCATCTCCAAACATTGTCGTACCTGAATCAGAAAACCAGCTCGACTTTATACTAGAAGCATTTGAGAATCATTTCCTTCTCCGCTGTCTAGACCAGGCTGAGAAAAAGCAGGTTGCGAAGGCTATGAATGAAGAAAAATTCAACGACGGGGACTATGTTTACCGAAAAGGAGACGATGGTCGACTTTTCTATGTTCTCTCTCAAGCAGAGGCTGATGGAGGAGCTGAAAACCTCGATCAGGAAGCGAATGTTACGAAGACCTACAAAGTAAGAAGCCCAAAATGCCATGCTGCTATCGCGTAATAGCTTGCCTATAGGTTGGGAACGTTTTCGGTGACAATGCTCTTGTTAACGACTGCAAAAGAGCGGAATCGATTCGTGCCAAAGGCGCTATAAGCGTTTGGGCTCGGAACCGTTCCACGTATCGAAGCATTATCGCAGCCTACAATCAACACAAACAGGAATTAGAGGAAGGTACGTTATCCTACTCGATGGTTGCTTGTGATTTCAAAGTGATATCATCTCAATCAGAAGATAATGCTAACGACTATAGCAGTTTCAACAGTTTCTCTCTCCCTGACAATGAGCTCGACGATATGAGTGACAGTGAGGAAAACATGGAATCATAAAAGAATAATAAAACCTATCCAAATTATCGCTGCCGATGGATTATTGACTTCACAAACGAAGACCAACGCCTCGCTAACAAGATTGCCAAAGGTGACTTTGCAGCAGAAACTCTGTAGTCTGGAAGCACAACGAATGAAATTAAAGAAATGGTCCGATACGTTTTTCTTTGATGAAGCATGAGGCCATTTTCAATATTAAAGACATTATAATCCAATGCAGTTTTGTTATGATCCCATCGGTGCGCTGCAGCAACGGCTAAATTGCACTCGACGGTGCCCAGATATCCACAAATCGACCACAGAATCGAATACACAGCAGTGCTATTCGATCAGCGCTGTTTTTGAATCGAATCTTGCGCCTTGTTTGTCGCTGCTAGCCTTCTTGTTTCTTGCACTATTCCCGGTTCCCATTTCTGAGAATATCCTTTATTTATTCTCCGGTTCATGACTGACAAGTTATGTGGACAATGCCGACGGGCGAAAAGCGTGCTGGCCTCTTCGCACTGGTGGACATTGCTGCTGGTGAAGAAATCCTTTTGACTAAGGGCGAGAGTACCTGGACAAAAGCAATTTGACTTGCCTCTGCGGAACCGCCCGCTGCTATTCTCGTCAATAAACAATTTTTTAATGATTAGTTGTATTGTTCGGCAATAAGTCGATTTGTCCGATGTGCGAATGCACATGCTGTGCATACAAGCTCACGACGTTCGCGGCTTTCTGTGGGGTTGAACAATAATAACCGCAACCTTTTCGGTGTGCCCTGCGGCCTCAAACATTAATTTGCGTTGACGCTTATCGGTAACATTTTGATGGATAAACGTGTTGTGCAACGCACGTAACGTTTTCGGAACGATACGATATTCTGGCGCCCATCTGGTTATCAACATTGATGAATATACCCAGCAACCAAGTAGATGACATACTCACTCCAAAGGAAGAAAGTACTCTAGTTCTGGGGATTTATGGAATCCCACGTACAGTTGGGTTCGCAACAGTGATTGGCGAAGCGAGCAACGCTGTCGTACTGCTGGGCATCAATATACATGCCGGCGTTCGTGGAATAGTAGTTGACAACATAAGCCGATCTCTGGGAGATCTCGGACAGGTTGTCGTTATCGTAAACGATTCCGACATACTCCTGTACGAAATCATTCGTCGCAATACTTTCGGCCGCAAACAGTCCAAAACCGCGGTCTCCCGTGTCCTGAACTGCCACAGTCTTGACCAGGCGCTTCTGCATGCGTTGGTTGCAGCACCGAACGCCTGCCTGGCAGTATCTCGGATCACATTCCTTTAAGTGATAAACACCTGCACAGCTGTCTCGATCATCGCAAATTTGTGTTTGTCCATCGCAACACAGCAGCAGTTCTTAACCGGCTGGAAGCGTTAACAGCTGCGAGATAAATGTATTGCAGACCCATTTTGATTTAGTCTACTGGAGTTTCATCTTGGTAGGGTAGTTTAGGCGAAGTGTAGTTACAGCCTATCAATATCAATCATTGGGAATAAACTGATGTAACTCATGACAATAGCGGAAAAGCGGACTGGCGCCGAAATGTCTAGGGCTCCGACCGGGTACTAACGGGTCGAACCCGACCCGGTTTTCCGAGTCGGATAACGGGTAGTACCTGGTACCCGTCCATACCAAATCCAAAAAAAGTTGCAAACAGACAAAAAGATGATGGGACTTTATTTTTTCAGACAGTACTTACCAAACATCAAAGAAGAGAAGGTTTCTGGTTTCAAAGAATGTCGCCGAAGCCCAATCACGTCACGGCCGCAATTGAATATTCGCTCGACAGCGACTGAAGAGCCCGGAGTCGACAAAATGTCTGTTGCCACAGCGCTGAGATTAGGAAACTGTTGGGCGTGCGCTTTCCAGTAATCTAAAGGATCAACTGCAGGATCCTCACATCGTAAATCGTAGAAACAAAGTCCGTGCCTATCAAACTACCCGACGGGTAGTCGAGTCGGGTACCACCCCCTATCCGTACCCGACCCGGTTTTTCCCGGTACTACTGTACCCGTACCCGGTCGGAGCCCTAGAAATGTCCTAGGCGATGCAACGCGCAGGCCAACTGGAACCAGACTTCACGTTGCGGATTTAAAGAATTATTTTTATGAAATACACATTGACTTAGATAGAAGGTATTTCAGATCATACCATTCACATAAATTGTTGCCAGCCCTACTCTGTATCTTTTTTAAAATAAACAAAATGTTTCTATTCTCAGTTCCTGCTTGAACTCATCAACTTCCAACAGTCGAAGTATTTGTAAAGCTAGCTAGCGCTCATCTTCTTCGTTACAACCCGACGTTGACACATCGGTGCTCAAGCAAAAAGAATCTTGAGTACAATCAGGTCGCAATTGATTTCCCGATCCTTGCTGCCCTCGACAGTTATTGAATCGGCAATCAAATTGCTGAATGGCCAGAAGGCGGATCACGCGGTCGAAATCTCTCAAAACAAGAACGTTCGCAATACCCGCATCATTTCAACTTTGATACCGGTACATACCGGAGAATCGATTCTCCGGTATGTTTTCCGATTCTTACCTCTGGCCGGAGTCTGGACCCTTACCGTACACTCTCTTATAATTAATACGGTCGGTGGAAGGCCTTTGTATTAATTATAAGGGAGTATTTTTATAAGCAAAAT
>RBZT01000198.1:0-135924 GCA_003693705.1 Polymyxa betae
CACGAATTACAGCTCGTTATCAACTCTGATTTATTCCAGCTCGAATCCCAGGACCCAAATCCAGCTCGGTCCGTACGGATGCCGTACGGTCCTCTCGGGGGTCGAGCCTATTAATATTAAGGTACGTCGTCATACTTCCATCAGGTTCGCATCTTTGTTATGCATCAGACTTATGCGTCCGTCATCAGGAGCCATTGCGTGCGCAGTTCGTCAAACTGCGTACGCTGTTTTTTGGGAATTCAGGATTTTATATTATTATTTTAATAAATCTGATACAGCTGCCTGTCAATGCATCGGTGACAGTTGCTCCATCCGGCAAGGATGTCAAGCCTGCCAACAATGACTACATCATTTCGTGTACTGAACTACAATCTCCGTATCGGCGGTCAACATCTCCTGGCATTTCGAACCCAAAAACAGATCAGTCTTTCGGGACATGGTTTCGGGGCCCCTGAAGTCGTCAAGGAATGAACTTAATCTAAAACTGCGGGCTTTTACAAAATTTTCAATATTACCATTCAATGAGCGGAAAAAAATTAACAATATACTGCAGTTTAATCTGAAGTCCGAATATTGTGCTGTGAGTGTGTGTCCGGATCTGATATACGGATATAAATCTCACCGTCAGTGATGCTGCTGCCGTCTCTCCATTTGGCATGAGCGTGAAGCTATCAGCTGTCAGTTTTTGTGCTTTTGCAAGGTCGTCTTTGCGGTTGCTCATGTGAAATTTGCATTCCGCAAGCATTTCTCCTTCCTCAGACGATCCGCAACACTCATCTTCCGAATCATCGAAATCCGAGTCCAGGCGTCGTTTTCCTAAAACACTCACAGTAGAATCAACATCCGTGCTGCAAACCAAACATGACGATGTCGAAGGCGAATCCATGTTAACAACAACGATCAAATTGAATAATGAACCAAAAACGGATCCGGTTACCACGACGTCAACATACTTACCTTGACGAAATACTCAAACATACCGCCATGCACAACAGCGACACTTAACAACGTCATAGTGCATGGCACATCATATCTGCAGGGCACATCATGACGAAAACAGTCAACTTGGGAACATAACGAACACCAAAAATAGCATCCACGAGGTGTAGTTAGGTAACCCTATTATCGACCAATATAGTTACCTAACACATCACCCCTGACTATACAGTTACCTAACTACTTATAAACAATATAGAGTTACGTAACTACTTTCGACAATGTAGAGTTAGGTAACTACAACTTTATTTATTCCACATTAGACGGGGAATTCACACCCGAATCAACCGCAAGGGCCGCAAGATCGCGAGCAGCAACGACGTCTTCGTCTATCGAAACTTGGGTAGAGGCCACATCCTCGATCGGACAAACACGAACAGGTACGTAACAACCGTCGTCGCCAACAGTCAAACCCCAACCATCAACAACGGCCTTAATTTTAGCAGCCGCGCGCGACCGTACATCGTCGATACGACCGCATCGAACACAAGCACAAAACTGGGCGGTTCCAGCACACCGCTCTCGCAGATCGACTTCGGTAAATCGTCGATGGATCGGCAGACGTTGCCGGTCATCCGTATAGCATTCGTCGATAGAATAATTCGACGTCACAATCGTGTGACTCGGCCTGATCTTCCAATATTCCTGTTTAGGCTGTCCCATGAACGGATACACGTCCGCCCATTTCTTAATCCAGGATGACTTGATATCGCCGGGTTCGATCTCTTCCACGAACGTCACCGGCTCGTCATTGTAGCCACTCCACCATTTGTTAGAGTCCTTAAGAAAAACGTCGGTCGGGCGGAACGATTTCCAAACGAAATAACTTTTTCCAATATCGCCTGGACCCACAATCCAGACGTTACGATCGCGGGGATTACCGGGCAGGACCGGCAGCTGACGGCGGCCCATGAATTGCGTCCGATCAATCAGCAGCGCGTTCGCATGACGCATCCGCATCGAGGCGTCAATGGAATCCCAGTCACCGCGACGACAGGAGGCGAACGCATCCTGAGCCAGAACCTTGAAGGGTGTCTTGTGGGCAGGGCGGGGGGGACGAACCCCCCGCTCCTCCCCGTCCCACGACGGATTAGCTCCCTCTTGGGACTGCTGTTCAGAGCCTTTGGTACAGTAGCAAAAGCAATTCCAACGAGAATGCTGATAGGTCGTCTTCTTGCCACACGGTAACACATTAGTGACGACGTCAAAGTGCGCATCGCCAATACCAAGCGCAGCCTTGACAGTACGACCACGCTTGCCGCCCGTCAGCTCCAGATAACATTGCAAATGCAGACCTTGCGTCTGCGTCACCTCACGCCCAAACACGACAAACGAAACCTATTACATTACTAAATTACTGCCTTCCTCAATGTTAACAACTTAAGACGTTACCCAATCGTTGTCGAACAGACTTAAAAACTTTGTAACACGTTCGACGTGGGAGCCCTCATCGTAATGTATAGTCACCAGCCAATACTTCGACTGTTTGTTGAGAACCGGAATACCCTCCGGATTCAGAGCACCCGAGCCACGAGGGCGACCTGCACCGGGACGCCGACCACCTGCACCACGACGACCATCCTCTTCAGCATCCACATCAACAAACGCCGACATATTATAAAAATAACATATTTTGATTACCTGTTCGCATTTTGATTATCTGTGAGGGGACCCCCATTCAGGAAATCAAAAGTGCGTGACAGGCACGAAGGGCCGCGCAGAGGCCACGCACCCGATTTCCACCAATCAATAGTATATCTGTTTGGTATAATTTTGGAGTCGTATTCGTTCGGGTTTTTTGTCCAGTGCTTGTTTGTCATACCCGAATGGGGGCCAATGCTCCGTTTCGCATCCGAAGCGATCCCATCTCGAAGCCTTGTGCTATGATACAGCACCGCCCGTTGAATCCAACAATTTAGTTGAATCGAATGGAATCCAATCCAATCCAGATCTATCAACAATAATCGCTTCAGATTCAAACTGTGGTTAATCGTTGATTCTTTGTTCATTGAATGGATATATTGCCGATCTGTGCGAGTTAAGGTTTCAAATGAAGTTTATGTCTCAATAATCTCAGGGGGCCCGAGGCCACTTCCCGAAAGACTTATCTGATGTTGCGCTCTAATTGCGAGAAGTTGTTGACCGGGCCGATTACTATAGCAACAAGGCAATTTAAAACGTCAAGCATTTAAGTTGTTCACTTTTGACAACGATGAACTTTATTATATTGTAGGCCGGTTTATCATCCGTCAACTTCTAACAGCAATACTACACCGTTGAGAATCCATTTCGCAGGTGGCGCCTTTGTCCTTAAACCTGCTGCGAACACATATGTTGGTCCGCGTCGTTGTGTCTTGTACACCGGGCAGTTATATACACCCGTTTTTTCTTGCTTATCGGCAAGAATGGCACGACAGTTCATGACAGGTAATTCCATGAACATCTCTCTAGGCAGCGAATCTTCCAGGATACCCTGTTTTGTGTTCCAACGAGCGCCGACGATCTTCAGCCCTGATATGTAGGCGCCGTCACGAGCTGGACCATCGATTTGTTCAGCTTCATATCGAGTAACCTCCGTCTGAATCACGAGCTTGTCCAGTTCGAGATTGTTCCTTTGCGCTGTTGTCTGCATAATCGCCGTCAGGAACGATTGCGGATTAAAGAAGTATGGCAGCTGGACGACGAATGGCAGATTGGTAGGACTATCGACCCATCTCTGTAGTTGAGCAATACGCAGAAGTAGATCCTCGGTCCAGGTTGCCAGATCTCGAAGGGATGGATATGCCACAGCGGCCTATAAAAACATTTAAAAAGCTAGATAACATTCAAGGTATAAGAATTACCCAAATTGTAGGAACCCGATTCAAGAAGAGAGACTGCTCAAGAGCTTCCATTCGGGCATTCCTGGTGAGAGCACCAGATAGACCCATGTCGAGCTCAGTAATTGATCGATTAATCTCATCAGTGAGGATATTCATACGAACACATTCTTGCATGAACACGTTCTGATATGGACCACGTTCCTCTTCGGTTAGAGCGGCGGAAATCTCCTCCATGTCGAAACGGATATCTCGGAACCTGTCTTGGAGCTGCTCCAGAACCTGCTCGATACGGGACTGGCTGCCTCGACCGCCATCTCCACCGCTTGCGCCTTTTGGTTGTAATTCCATTAAATTCGCAAATAAGTCACTAAAATTAGTGAGCATGGTCGTCATAGCAGACTGCCGACGAACTTACTTTGATTCTTGAGTACGAACTCCAATTTCGGCATTCGGATGTAGACCGAACAGAACGGGACTTTCGAATTGAAGTTCGCGATCAATATACGTGAAGTATTCGTCATATGGTAGTACAGGAGGTGCCCTGAAATGTTCCTCTCCTGTAGGTTCAACATATGGCAGCAGCTCCATCTCATCAAATAGCTCATCACGCATATAAAATTTAAGATACGTTGAGCAGAGCAAACGATCCCAATCGTCAGTGATGTGACCACCATACATGATCTCACCAAAGATATAACGAAGATCGTCCCATGGCACCTATCATAGACAACGTTTAGAATCTGGCAACGAGACGCGGACCTCCGTCTGAACCTTTTCGCCAGCTGATTCCAGATAGTTGGAGAGAACCGTTGCCGAATCCATCAAGTCGCCGGTGCTAAACGGGTATATGACGTTCCAACCTTTCGGGCCGAATTTTTTCCGCTCCAGAACGACTGAGTGGAAATGGCACAACCCGAAGATGATGCTCTTAATCTTCGGATCTTTGAATTCGAACTCATCCTTATCAAAGTTTGCAAACGCCCTACATCGCTACAGTTGAATATCTTTTCAAAAACAGATGTGATGAGGAGATATCGAACCGTTTTAGGTTGGATTTAAGACCTTGTGGTGGTTCATTGGTCAGTTTGATGGATCTTTCCAGGAGACCGATCGGGATCTTATCGTTAGGTTCGGCAGATAGGAACACGCGGAAGTCCTCGTGTGATTTCTGGATGGCGAAATCATCGAGTTTCTTCTCGAGCTCCAACGTCCATTTCGGCATCAGATGGATATTCTCTAATATTACCCAATATCCTTCCTTATGTGCAGCTTCTAATCGAGCCATGGCGATAATATCCTGGCCTTGACCCATAGCAATCCTATGAACCTTATTGGCGAATCCCAACTTCTTGGCCAACGTCATGACAGTCGCTACAGGATCGGCACCGGCCGACAATATAAAGAATCTGCAAAAGTATTAGTGCAAGGAGCATATATCATGTAGTAAACTGACATTGGTGTGGTTGGGTTGCTATCGTTGAATGAAGTCTCCAGAACATCAAAGAAAGAATTCTGGGCGTCCAGCTCGGTGTACGCCTTACCATTGGGCAGGGCGGTCGACACGAAATTGTTGATGGCAATGGTCATACGATCAGGACGCATGCACTTAACCACGAGCAGCTTCATGAATGGAGCCGATTCGTCCAGTTTACGCCAATCCAATGGGAGCGGTGTTGATTCCGGACGTGCCTTCAGGTACCAGTCTTTAAATCGGTTCGGTGAGGCGATCATGTCTTTAGCCAGGGCCTGGAACCCTTCCAGATCGATCAATGCTTGAATGGACGCCCATGAACTTGATGATAAAAACGGGAGCGGGTTTTCAACTCCAATCTGTTCATGGCTATTAGCATTGAAGGCGAAACCCTAAGCCCCAAAAATCTTTGAAACCCGAACTTGAAAAATGTGGCAGATGTTATGAGGGTCCGTGATAAAGTAAAAGAAATGTGCGGGATAAAATGGAAACATGCGTGAGTGACAAAAAACTGGAACCTTCTTGATGTCGCTAATTAAGAACTGGAAATGATCGCGATCGAAAGCGACGCTTAAGACGCCCCTCTCAGCCAAACGGAAGACGAGTTGCGACGAGAAAATTAATTTGTGCTTCTCGAAGAGACCGCGGCAAACCCAGGTGAAGATAATGATGCGGATCTTCTCGGTGAGGTTCTTGACCCGATCCTTGGTATTATCAGCTTTGGTCGATCGATCGATAGCCTTGTAGAAGAACCCAACGAATGCATCTAAAGAAAACCGATACATATGGTCGATTAATTGCAAGGAATTGATGAGGAAGTAGATCCAGGACGCCTCAGCCGCCACCATTCGAAATTCGTTTCTCGTCTTATTGATGGCGATTTCCTGCTCCTTGGCGGCATCGACCTTCTTGGTGATCTCGACGGCCGCGATCTTGGTTGATTCCAAACCTTCGATCAAGGAAACATCTGACAGGATATCATCGGGTGCATTGCTCAGCTTGTACAGCAGCTCGTTCTCGAGGTCATTCAAATTCACCATATACTGATTGATAGAACGAACTAGACCAGTTCTTCTCTCTTCCAGCTCTGGTTTCTCCTTATTAACCACTACACACATATCGTCAGCATGGCCCGTCTATGAGCGTACTGGTCCCGGCGTATTACCCAGAGCTAGGAGTTGGTCTTCCAGACCGGATTCTGTCACGATAAAGTTGATCAATGTGCATTGAGCGGCGACTTCCGGTTTATAATGCGGGTTCGACAATTTCGTCTGCAGGTACAGCTGGAAATTGTCGTCGTACGGAACCTGGAAGAGCCAGGTCGTCAACAGATTTTCCACATGTGCACGAGAGCGGATCTTTGGTTACCTCTTCGCCACCAAGCCGGATGAAGAGACTTCGCCCACGTTTAAAGAACGACCTTGATATGACGGGATCCAGAAGTCCATCGATCTCTTCAGATAGATTCTCAATAAGGACTGTGTATCCGTTCTGAACGGCGTTCACAACCGTGTTCAGCCATTTCGGTCCAGTTAAGGACACCACCTGCGAGCGGCAATGAACAAAACCCTAAAACCCTAGCCTAGTATAATCTCTTACTTTTAGGTCTTTCTCGCGTCCGCGAATCCATTTGACTCCCTGCAACTGCGGATCAATGAGAAGCGGCCATCGCTGACATTGTGTGATGATGGCGCCATTCTCCAACGAGATTGTATCGGCTGGCAGACCTTCGTTCTTCCATCCGGCGATTGTCGCCTCATCGGTTAGGACAGAGAACGGCGTGATGCCGGGCGTAATCGGAATCGCCTTCTCCCTGCAAAACACCATCAGCTGACTGTCAAATATCATTACAGCACGGCACGAACTTTAGATCGGGAATCCATTTCGATTGCCACAGAGAGAGGCGGAAATCCTGATCGAAGGCGCCAATATACGAGACGAAGGCGGCGCCCAGCAGGACATCACCAACGATAGTACGCGCCTTCTCCTGGAATTCGATAATGCCTTTCCCCCATCTTTCATTCTCATCAGCCAGACCGCCAACCAACCGATTAGCCAGTGATAGACGCTGCTGACATACACGGGCGTCCTCTTCAACCTGATTCTTCTCATTGATGGCTTCCTGCAATTTTGATGTGACCTTGTCCAGCTCGGTCTTCATATCAGCGACCTTCTTCTGAACAACTCCCAACTTCGCCATGGCGTCTTCATACTCAGCTTCGGCCTTGGCCTTGGCAGCCATCTTGGGCGCCACGTTCTTGTAGATGGAATTATACTGGACCGAACTAACGATCCATTTACAGAGGTTTGCTGCCGCCGAAGAGACCGCCATCATGGGTTCATATTGAAAATGTTCTAGCTTCATGATCGGTAACAGTTCGGTAATGGTTTGATCGGTTAATTCTCGTGCATCAACTGCCTTTAACTGCCTTAAGAACTGATCAACACTTGCCATCATCTTCTTGGCCATGTTCCAATCAAACTTGCCAGCCTTCTTTCCAGTCATTAGGATGTACGTCGCCTTAGTCACATCAATGACGGCAGCAGTCGGCGATTTGAACGATTTCAACATTGTCAGTGAGTCCTTGTTGAGACAGTTGACGGCCTCACTGGCCTGCTCCAGGATCGGCAACGCCTGGGCTAGTGCGACCTCACATTCACCTCGGATGGCGTTGGCGGTATCAGCGACGACCTTGCCCTTCTCGGCCTCGATATTGGCCAGCGCTTGCTGCTCTTCGACCTTGCCACGTTCAACGCCCATGACGGCAATAAGGTCGGTGGCGCGGGCACTCTTCTGTGCCACAATCTTCATGGTGCGCTGCAGATCCTCTTTTAGCAGCGATACGTCCTGCTGGGTCTTTTGCAATGTCGCGATACCCTTCTCCAAACGCGCCGTCTGCATTCCAAGCCTGACAGATCATTGAGCCCGATGTATCACGTTTATATAGCGGAAAAACAAAGGTTAACTAGGAAATGAGAAACCAAAACAACGATGACTGCGTACAGGTCTTTTTTCTGTTTGAGAAGTGCTTTATAGAAGGAGATCAGCTCGAGGAAGCTCTTTGGTGTTGTATAGTTATATCGCTTTTGTATAGCAAGGTACTGCTTGGAGGCTTCATTTACAGACAGATGCACCTCTGCCATATGATGGGCGATGTTCTCCCGCTGCCCATCATCTGCAAACTCGACATCGGCCAGGAATCGATAGGCGACCGAGACCAGCGCGTCCTGAGGCCACGGATGGAACCAATCGATACTCGTACAGTTAAATAGGCCCGGGAATTGACGACATCGGACCCGGAACTTCTCACCGACCGGTGAGAAGCACAGTACGACGTGCAGATTACGTTTGACCTTTGCCAGGAAGAATTGTTGCATGGCCTCTTTACTCTCAGTTTGTATACCGGCTGCTCTGGCCTCATTACGTAATGCTGCATAGATGGCATCCTTCTCATCAACTTCGAATAGATCCGGGATGTATCCAGACGACAACAAATCGTTAATATAGACGAGCCAATGCTCATTGGCGATCTGTGAGTCGGCAAACAAGAATGTGATCTTGACGTTCTTGACTCCGGATTTCTTGTAGAGCTCTTGGAGATCGGCTTTGAGTTCAGGGACGCCGTACGTCTTGGTCACCGAAATCTGGAACGTCTCATAGCCGCAAATGAACGACGCCAATCGTGCCAGACTCTGTTTACCGCTACCTCCAACTCCGACCAGTAGGGCATTTCCATTCGGATTCTCAATAATACGTGCAATACGACACACATGATCCATTGCCATACCGAAGAGGACTAAATCCATCACTGGATTATTGTCATTATACTCTTGAAGGAATGTTGTCAATGTCGTGTTCAATGCCGAATAGTCGGCCATTTGCTGATAGCGACGGTCTGTGCCGGCATCACCTCCGAATGTGGTGAAGATAACGGGACGAACACCGAGCGCCTCCTGGTCCAGCTCTGTGAACGACTCCTTGACCTTATCCTTCAGAATTGATTCAAATCGCTCTAAATCATTGCTGGATGTTAAGCGATCAGAGAAAACGCGGAGAGCCTCATTGATCCATAGACGGACAAAGATGAGGGGTGTGCTTATGGAGGCAGGACTAGCTCGACACACGCCCTGGAATACGTTGCTTAAATCACGCAGATTGAACAAATAATGGAAATTGCCGGCTGTCGGCATGAACCGCTCAGAGACGGATGCAAACAGGTTTATCGAGGCCTGGACCATAGCTGGGGCCAGCGCCTGTACAGCAGCAGGAAATGGACGTAAATGTCCAGCCAGTATGGAGAGAAAGATCCTCTTAACATTCTCTTCTGTTGGAAAGCTACATGCGAATGTTGTGAAATGTCGCATTAGACGTGCATTAACGAAGAAACTTCCGGCCGTTGGGTTCATACAGGCAACATATTGGACATCTTTGACCTCTTTCTTCTCGAGTTTAGCACGGTCATACCAGGCTCCATAATCCATATGTTGACGTAAGAAGGCTTCAGGTGATTGAGTCCCGTACACATCCACATAGGGCATGTTAAGATCATCAACGAAGTAGATGAGCTTGCGATTGCCAGGTGGACCGAACGTCCTTCCACTACGTTTATCGATAGGTTGTTCCATGATTGTCTGTAAGGCAGCTGCATCAGTTCTTGAATTAAGATTGATAGTTGCAGATAACATCTCATCCGATACAGAATTCAGATATTGCTTCACAATACAGGTCTTCCCGGTACCAGCTGTGCCAACAAAAAGAACCGGCTTACGTTGACGCACCAGGGCATCCATCAAGAATGTCAGACGGATCGTGTCCGGGGTCGGTACGACCAGGTCTGTGACATCTGTGGTCGTGGCTAGTTCATCAGGTCGATATTCTGGTACGATAGATTGCCAGAGCTGTAGGCGACATTCCTCGATGGATGCGAAATAATCGAATACTTCATATCTTGGCTGGTTAGCTTCTGGCAATGGATATTTAACCGTCTGAAAGGCGTTCTTGAACCAACTGCTAAACTCATTACGATAATTCCGCTGCTTATCAGCAACCAGAGCGCCACCGAATGCCCAAACACATGCGAATACGAAATAAATCTCGAAAAGTTCTTTATCTTGCCCTGGAGCTGGTGCCTGACCGGATGTCTGCGTCTTCTTATGAGCGGAAAGTTTTGGCAAAAGACCTTCAAGCAAATAACAGAGTGATTGAACACGCATGATATCTGATTGTGGCACGATGGTCTTGAAATTACGTCGAATATATTCGAGAGTCTCAGGTGTAACGTATTTGTTGAACAATGACAGTAACGTGGACTGTTCTTTCTCATCGTCACGTGATCCAATCCAGGAATCCACAAATGGTTTCCATCCGATGTCCTTCTCATTGATATAGATGATACCAGCGCGACTAACAGTAGCAGGTGTAGCATTCGCTAAGTTTGAAATTTCAAATAGAAGACGCATTGGTGGTGTCAATGGGATACGTTCGTTAGATACAAGTGTCAGGACCTGAGCCAGGATAACGGTCAGTAAATGAGACCGCAAGAGAATTCGAAACCGCGACCTTGTTATCGTCCATGACCGTGTTCAGCGACTCGATCCATGCTGGGTCGATATCTCCGTCCAGTACGACCACTTTCCATTTCTGTTGGTCATTATACGGAGGATTGTTCCTTGACATATTCCTATTCCAGAGACAAGTCAGTTGGTGCGGAGTGCGAGACGGACTGCGTGACAGTACAAAACCGTTACCTCATCATGCTACTGAGAATGCCATCATTCCAATCAGTCTTTGTAAGCCATCCATACAATTCATCATTTCGTATAGCTTTCGGATTAAATACTTCATAAACACATTTCTGTCCAAGACGATTGTAGGCACGGAATAGAACCTTCCAGGTCTCTGATTTTCCGCACCCTGTTGGACCGATTACAAATACTGAATGCCGAATATCTAGCAACTCCGCCAGTTGCACTGTCTACAACCAATGTCAATGCGTGGTCCACTCGTCCGCAGGGACCAGTACGGCACCACATACCTTCAGAATGAACATTTCTTCGGCCTGTAACTGTGATTCTTTAGTACAGAACTGGACAGCTGCTGTTAGAGCTTCATCACTTTTTCTATCAATAGAAAGACCCGGGAATAGATCCATGACTAATCGTATAAAAATAGGAGTATCTTCAACTACAACTTTGGGTAAATTGAAATCACGTAGAGCTCTCATTAGGATCTTATCCTCGCTGGTTGATGGTTCAGCACGTTTTAAAGATCCAGCTACACGTAAGACTGCCTTTGTAGCACGAAGGCCCCAGTCATAATGTGCTTGTTTTGATAATAGCTCTGACGATAGACGATATAGAGTGACGAACTTTAAGGCCAAAGGGCGAGCATTCAAGAATCCTTCAGACATGAGCATATTCTCACAGATCATTTGCATATCCGGTACGACCATAGCGCAAGATCGGAATAAAGCCTTCAGGTTCTCAGGTAGTTCAGTACGACCAGCATAACCCGGATTCATGGTGATGAACGCGCCCACAGTCGGTACCAGTCGAATGTTCTCACCCATGAAATCGAACCTGCATGAAATGGATGGGTCGGTACGTCCCTTGGATGAATACGGCCGGTCTTGCCGCTTACCTCTCCTTCTTCTCTCGGATTGCATTCAAGATCGTACTGAACTGGGTTGATACCACCGACAAAACCTCAATGGGGATTCGATTGAACTCGTCAAAACATCCCCAGGCACCTGTCTGTGATAGACCCTTGAAGATCGCCCCTGATGACACATCACTGAGACTCAGGAAAGGCGGGGACCAGTACGACGACCGCACATACCGAGACTCTCAACATTCATTTGTTCCGAGCAGTTAAAGACGTATACAGCTAAACCCATTCCTCTACCAAGATCTTTAGTAGTCTCAGTTTTACCAGTACCAGCAGGACCAGCTGGGGCACCACCCATGATTAAACGTAATGCCTATAAGAAATGATGAGGGGATGGGGGCCAGTACGAGCACAGAAATTGTACAGACCTGAGTTAGAGTAATGTAGCATCGATCAGTGAGTGGAGTGATAACTAGACGCCCAGTATTCCCAATATATTCATAGGAATATGAGAATGATGCATCAGCAACCAATATCTTACAATCTCGTACTTCAGATAACCATTTATATCGAAGCTGTGATTGCCATGCAAATGCATTCACTTGTTCAATCTTATTTGTAATCAAGCTCTGAACTACATCGCGATTATGAACATCAACTGTAATCAATGTAATGATCTTGATACGATCTTCACGACTTAGCTTGCCAAGAACCAGATTAATCAATTTCGATAAACGATCATTAAGGACCTGTACGCCCTTTATCAGACAAGCCCGAGGACAGCACCTATCAGAGTGATGTACCTTGAGATATTCCTTGAATGCTTGTTCATTACCATCTGCTTGTGCATCAAACTGTGCTTCAACCTCTTCAGTCCATAATACTTGGGATGCAGTTAAGGCTATTTGTGCACAATAATCGAATAGCCATTCATGTCGTGGTTTTTCAATCTCCCACTGATCAGCTGCAAATTTGGATCTCTCCAGAATATCACGCAATGTCTCGCGCATGATGTCCACCAAACCATTCAACCAGATTTCAACTGGACCATCACATGCAAATGGACGAATAAATGGGACATATTCGTCCCCGTCCTTGCTGTACATACCAATGGCGTTCTTAGTGGGTTTTTTCGTCTCTGGGTCCATCTCGAACTCCAACTTCTTGATGTTATCGAAACAGTCGCCAAGATGGGCCTGTACGGCCTGCGGATTGTTCCCATTACTGAGGATATCGAGTAATGCTGTATTGCTGAGGAAATAGAACCTCGGAAATGCGACCTGGTTAGAGCATGTCAGTGTCAGTCCGTTTCTCTCTCGTAATAATAATCAGCACCTTTTTAGTCTCCAAATATTGATTGAGACTCTTTTCACATTTCTCTAAGCCACTCTTCATACCAACTAATAGCTGAGATCTTCCCTTCCATGTACACGCCTCAATCGTATTCGGAGCAGCAGATGCCTCCTGCATCAACTCACGAAAACTGATGTCGATACCATCGAATCTAAACACAATCAGCGAAGGGTCGTACCACCCTCGCGCCTGGCTCACCTTTTACTATCATCAGGTAATTGTACCCGAATATCTTGTGAGCTGATAAATATACTCTGTAAACTTGACCATTTGCTTTGTACTTCAAGCCAGTCATGCAGGACCGTCTCGGTCGTACCGAGATCTGACTGCCATTTCTCCACTTCGGATGTGAAATGTTCAACGTAGCGTCCTTGTCCTGCAATACCTTGTAGCATAGCCATATTCTCTTCTAATGCTTGTAATACTTCATCTGGTGTCTTTATAACTAATACACTTGGTACATCACGATGTGGACCGAATAGTAATGGAAGATCAATCCATTGCGATGCAATCTTCTTTAACTGATTACCGATCTTATTCTGTTTATTCGCCAATTCCACAATCTCTTCCACATCAGTAACATACCTGAACGAATCTCAGAGAAATTAACAAATTCAGGAAACCCTAAACCCTAGAAATCCCTAAAACGCTGAAAACCCCAAGCATTCCCTACTTATGCAGTTCCAATGCGAGTAGATCTGCTAGACAGAATCGAGGTCCCATAATGAACTGTTTCTGCGTCACATTCATTAATTGTGTCCAATGACGATCTTGCATCGATGGCGAATGCAGAAGATTCACGAGGGGTAGGACGGTCATCATGTTCTTGACGTCGTTCTGTAGACCTAACACGAGAGATTCAGGGAACCATGTCGTGCCGGCCTCTGACAGATTTCTTACCAAGATAGGCCTTCCAGCTTCGCATCTCTTTAGGCAAAGCTCCAATTCGTTTCTGTAAATTTTTGGCTTTCTCCATGAGGGCCTCTGTATCAATAGAATCCCATAATGTTGTCTTCCAATCGGCAAATAGATATGACACCATAGATATCATATCCCATAGAACTTTAAGAAGTTTGTTCTCTTTACGTGATAGAGGAATCTCACGATAACTTGATACACTCAGCTCAAATAAACCCTCAAGACGGTTTAATTCTGCTGCTGCCTTCTCCACTATTGTGATCTGCGTATCAAAATACGCAATGTTCTTATAAGCCTATCATGGATATCAGCGATCAATAGCAGAAGAGTGGGACAGGGGGGATGTACGACCTCATGCGGCTGAATATCATAGGAGAATGGAGCATCATCACGGAATGAGGCCCGGAATACACGCAGCTGTTCAGCAAAATTCTCAGCCTTCAGATTGATATTGTGAACACCACGATCTTGGAATGGCGTGATCTTCTCTTTGACCTTTGTGATGGCGGTGTCAGCAACAACCAGAATATACTGGTCGATATAATTACCTTGTAAACACGATCGACAGTGTTCTCCCATCTTACAGGGGCATCATCCAGCATTTTAAGTTCAGCATCAGATAGAGGAATCCCATGACGTTTAAGTAGATTCACCATCTCACGTAGAGGACCGAATGAGGCCACTGTGGCTGTGCGCTTTGTACGAACTTGATGAATGTAAGTCAGGCTACGTTCTAAGGCGTCTGTATCGCCTTCTGGTACATCTGCTTCCAATCCAGCAGTAATCTGAAAATAAAACTGAGATCTTTTGATTCATGATAAGAAGATCACACCGACCTTATTGATAAATGACTCAAGACCATTAAGCTGTCGTGTGATTTGATTTTGTAAGAACGATGTATATGTGTGAATCCATTTACTTGCCCATGTTGATAATGCCTGTTTAATTGGCTGGGCATTGATACGCAGCCAGCCAATCTCAATAATAGATTTCATTTCCTCAATCTTTGCCTGAACTGCTTTATAATGCATAATCTTGGACTCGAATGATATCAATGGAGGCAACCCATTAGCCTTAGCACCCTGTCCTTGGTCCCCATCACCCTCATCACCAGCACCCGTCTCATTCCCATCCTTGCTGTCATCGGTTGAGGATTCCGCCACGGTCCTGACAACGATCAGTACTGAAGCGAGACGCGGGCCTGGGACGACGATCCGAACCTTTCCGAGACGAGGAAATCGCGGAACTCGACGTTGCGGTCTCTGAGCCAGAGATCTTCAAACTGTAGATATTGATTACGATACTCATTGCAGAGGTTCTGATTTTTAACAAGATGTCCATTGAAACGTTCCATAAGTCGGACAATGACAGCGTCATTCTTGAGATCGGTCACGTAATCACCCTCGACTGAGTCCAGACGTGCAACGATCTTCCCAACATCAAAGAAACCATCGACCCAAGAGGCCACCTAACACATTCGATATCAATATACACCGACACATGATGGGGTCGAAGATGGCCCTGACCATGGCCCAGACATCCGGATTGGCACCAGCGACGTGAATATCTTTGGCATTGAACAGGACGTCCTTGTTATACAATCCCAATTTGATTTCCATCATCGGTGGTAATTCAGCTGTTACGATGTTCTCATGATCGATATTTTCGATCACGAATTCAATGGATGATGAGATCACCTTGGCAAGACCTTGACGAACATGCTCCTGCAAGAACTGCACGTAATCCTTCCATGTTGCAGCACCTTTCGATACCTACACGCGAATGGATCAGTACGACCCGGATACCACGAACAGCACAGGCTCTACTTTAAGAGTTTCGTTGGTGCTAGCGATGAGTTTCTGAATCTGAACGGCGGCCTTCGAGATTTCATCGAATCTCGCCTTGCGTAATTTGTGAAGATTGTCCTCGAAGTCCTGCGGTGACAGCGCCTTGTTCTTACGATCAATTAGAGGCTTGGCGACCTCATCCATCAGTTTCAGAATCGAACGGAAATTGCGCTTCATGAACTGAACGATGTCGTACACCTTCTGGACATTCTCCATACCAGATTGAATAAACTCATTGACAGATTTCGATTTCCAATTGAATTCGGTAGTGCCAGGTTTGATCTCTTGATCGATCTTCTCCAATGCCTTCTCAACCAACGGACGTTCAACTTGATTCAATGTCGCAATCATCTCATTATACATATTAACAATGAGTTGCAAGTTCGTAATCTGCATGCGATATGTTTGTGCTTGACTAAATATAGATATAGCTGATTCTGGAACATCCACATTCTGATTCAATAGATACTTCACTTCACGTAACAATCGCACAACATCGTCATCGAAATTCACCGAGTACCCTGGACATGACAAGTTAATGCGTGAGCGCGTCCGCCGCGTACGGCCTTACGTTCCGCGGTCGGGTCGTACTTGAGGAGCGGCTTCCGTAAACTCTCTTGTGAGGTCTGATCGATCTCCTTCTTCCATTGTTCCACTTTTTCATTTTGATACGCTATCATAGTCTCTACGACCGTATTGACAGTCTTCATAATCTCCTGACTTTCATCTTGCGCTAGTTCTTCTGCTGTACTGAACTGACGTAGTTTCGCCATCGGCTTCGTAATACGTTCAATCAGACCATGACACCAAGCTAGAGCACCAGCTGTACGAGGTTGGTTGCTATGGATTGGCGGATGATCTAAAACAGAATTTGAACGCACGACCCCTGAAACCCTAGCACCTGCCTCCATACCTTTGTTCTGTAGGAAGAGTTCCTGTACGACGCGCAGGTCGCTCGCATATTGCTGCAGTAGCATGGGTTTCTTCTTGTGTAATTCGTCTTGTATAATGGGTCGGTCTAAGAGTCCCTCGAATCCATCCAGTAAACTGAATCGTGCGAATATCGTGGCACTATCCAGGAAGGCAGCAGAGATCACCTTGGCAAGACGGCGATCGAGTTCTTTGATCTGGAGACGGAATCGATAGAAGTCATCATCAAACTCCTTCGCATTCACATCCATAATATCATAATTCACACTCTTGAAACTCTCCACGTTCTTTGAGAACTCTATCATAAAAGGTAATCAGCGGCGAGAGGCAGTACGACATATCGGGCGGTACTCACCCAAATGGATCTGGCGCAGAGTATCGGTGAGAGATTTGCCTTTGGTGCCACCAATGTGGACCTTCTCAAGTTTGGAGAATTCGAGCACGATTTTGGTGAAATCGAGAATATCTTCGCATCGTTCAATAAATAGATCTAATCGACTGAATAGAATCTCATTGCCAGCTTCCCATTGACGTTCAGCAGGCAACATCTGTGTTGAAGATTGCCGGCATTCATGATAGACTGTCTTAAAACGGGAGCAAACTTCAGCAGTAGAATGCAATGTTTGAATGGCCTCATTGACATTCTCGTCTTCCATGAAGCGGAACAGAACAGGACCAGATATGAACTTCCGCGCCTGATCGATGATCGAGTTGCAGATCTCGCGGACCAGTATGACCAGGCGGGCGTTGGTGTTGTACGTGTCGGAATGTTTCCAGATCAGCAGCATTGTATGCAGAATGGGCGTGTACGAGTTCACAAGTCTGTGTGAGCATTACTCAGTGGTCGGGCTCGGTTAGGGTTTAGGGTTTTGTGGGCGTACTTGGGGAAGTCGAGCTCCTCAGCAAGGCGTGTGAAATGTCCTCTCAATGTTGACAGATATTTGGAGTTCTGATTGGCTTCGTTCTTGGCAGCGACAACATCAGCAGCCAATTTCTCGAATTGAGCTCCGAGTGTGCTTTGAGCTCCATCAAGCTCACGAAGGACCTGAACCATAGCCGCAGATGTAATCTGTCACAAAGATTAGTAGGATAGGAAGTTGGAAATATGGTAGACACCGACCTGAGCATGAACCAGATTCAAATTCTGTGATTTATTGTACCAGAAATCAATCTCAGTAAGCGGGCTTGGATATAAACCCGATTTGATCAATGATTCAGGCTCAAGTTTGAGCACAGATTTGATCTGTTTACTCCATTGAACTATGCAGGTCTCCAACTGATGGATCCTCTCTTTTACCGGAAACCTGCCAACAATCAGCTCTGGTGCAATGATACACGACAATCAGCTCACTGTTTACTGTAGATTGATTCCGGTGGAAACGCCAGTAATGTCTTCCCTTTAGATTGTCCTAAAGTCACATAAAGCTGTGATGAGAATGTCGACATTTTCGAGAGGATCTCTTTAGCTGCTGGTTCAGTCCAGTTCTGTCGATTCATCGGATTACTGATTAATGGCTGCATGACATCCTGGATCACATAGGACATATTCTCCAATGGATTGGGCGTGTATTCCATACACAATAGCTCCCCATAGTTACCAGCTGTTACCGTCATCTCCTTCGTCTTCATTATCAACAGCGCCTTCTTCTTGAACCCCTCCGGAGCCGAGGTCGTTGCCTGCAATACAGCCATTTCAGATTCCAACGGGGGCACCGATGGGCGCGTACGACCTTCACCGGTTCGCTGGTGCCCGGATAGAACGAGATCGTTCGGCAATCGTTCTGTTTGAAGAATTCGTTGATGGCAGCCCTGTATAAGAGACATTGCATCAAGGTCCAGAACGGCGCCAGCAAGCGGCGGCAACGTACGATGTCTCTTCGGTCTCGAACGCCTTCACAAATTTGTCTTTGTTGATGGATCCGCGCAGGGCATCATCAACCTTCTGACGCAGCCAGATCATCTCAGGCGAGCTGGCCGCCTTATCAGCCTCCGCCATGCTCGCGATGATAGCGGCGGAATGGGCGCCACGTCGCTACAATGAGCTGATGGTTTCTGTATAACTCAAAGGTCCAGAGTACCCAGAAGTGATCCAAATTAGCAGCCGGTCATCATGATCAAGAAATTGTTACTAATTAGCGGGACCATGCAAGGCAGCTGAATTTCACACCTCGTTCAAAGGCAGATTCCTGAAAAACCTCTATCGTACTGGCTCCAACTAAACGCTTACTGATTGCAATTTACACTGGTTTAATTGTGCAGAAAATTCAGCAGTTTTTGCAGACCCAGAGAGAGAGCTCTGACAAAATCAACGGTGCAATAATTAGGTTTGTACAGTGCAGAGCTCCCTGTCAGTTTCTGGAATCCATCTCTTCATGATTCTGCAAACAATTTGGGTGCTGTGCAGCCATTCTTGTTCAGATACAGAGGCAGCATTATCTATGTCACTGCTTACATACAGTAGCATTGTCTGCTTCACAACTTGATGCGATGTCCTCATCAAACAATGTGCATTAGACCAGGAGCTGCCTCTCTGCTCTTTTCTGCATTGCCGATTATCGATGACAATAACAGAATAACGGGCGTGATAGAATGAAGGCCCTTTCAAGTAGACAGCAAAATCGGCACCGAATTTCAGGCCCGATTTGGGAGTCCAGTTGGACTTCCTTAAACAGCAATAAGCTGCATAATTTACTGGAAACGACGCCGATAGTTTGATTAGGGCAAGCCAGAGCTGTTCTTCACCAAGCACATTGTTGGAATCGGCT
Organism: Polymyxa betae; assembly: GCA_003693705.1. NCBI lineage: Eukaryota > Endomyxa > Phytomyxea > Plasmodiophorida > Plasmodiophoridae > Polymyxa > Polymyxa betae. The sequence goes on from RBZT01000198.1 coordinate 19,710, forward strand.
TCCGATACAGAAAGGCAGTGTAACCCTTGCAAAGAGCATAGATACATCGCCTCCTCGTAAAGCAGATGCAGAACTTCGCCGCGATCGAGTTCTAATGGTATAGAACGGCTAAGAGAGCCTTTCCCAAAGCATCCCAGCTGAACCAAATAGACTATATCATGGCGGTTCTCGACGACAATGGCGACACCTCGAAGAACGGCATGACACTGTTTGCGTTGAGAGTCAGCTGATGATCCTGATAAGCTGCCTAACTGATTATGGGATGTGAACTGGCTTTTCGCAATAGACATTACACAAATCGACGCGCAATCCCTAGTGTTATACGAGGTGTTGCAATTGTATACAAATAGAGGATAATATCGAATTATGGCATAAACGGGCACGATATTGCATTTTATGTGTACCTGTAATATATAACCAGAAAGCCATCAGACGGGATAAATGTGTTTACAATCTGTGATTATTGATTCCCCCATTATGGACTGGCTTAGCAAATGGTAGACATCGTAAATTCACATTGCTTCAAATCATACGGAAAGACATTCAAAGGCGATAGCATTGCTTACACTTGCAAAATACAATCATGTTTTGGATTTTTTCATTCCAAAAATTTCAATAAAAACATGATAAAGTTTTAAAAATTGCGGATTGGATTCCGCAGTCTCCGTTGTTGATTTCTGTTAGACCTTCGACATTTTTTGCTGACTGATCTTTTGTTCGAAGATGGGTCAACCATTACCCAGCTATGACGATGAGGACAGATCTGGTTCTGATTATGAATCGCCGTCCAGGGATCACGAGCTATCTAACTCGGACTCGGATGCCCCAGAAATGGTGACGCAAGAGAACAGTAAACGATTAGCTCGACTACAGCGCAGCTCTGAAATGCAGTCGCAACGATACCTGAAAGAGCAACGAAAGAAACGTCTTCGAGCGTTAGCAGAACAAATACAAAAGTCATCTAAAGAGAAGATCGAGGCCGCAAAATCACAGAAACTATCTGGCGATATCATCCAATGCATTCAAGATGTTCTTGAAGATCATAGTGCGGTCGAGGAGAACCAAGAGGACGATAATTCCCATTCTTTACCAGTGCCAAGACCGCAACGCATCGTTAGAGACGGATTTGAGCTACAATCACTTGCCTCAGCCAGAATCTCCAGTCAATGTGGTAAAGACGCTCTAGAGGTCTACAAGTTGGACGCAACCCGACATAAACGGTCAATAACCTATCGCAGTGCTCGTCCAGCTGCTCAGTTTATTGCTGAAAGGTTGCATCAATAAACAGAAAGTATTCGTTGCTAATTTTCTCTACTGTCAAAATTTTATAAATTTTCCACATTAAATTCTATGCGCCGTTCCCATTCTTGTCTTCGCTCCAATCATCAAATAGAGAAATACGCGAGATGTCCTTAGCGGCTTCGTCGCGAGTGTTATCCGGAACATTATCGGCATTGCTAATGTCATTCTGGATAACATATGTAGAGGTCAACCCCGTTTCTGGTGCTTTCGCATCGTTAAAAGCAGGCCTAGTTCTCTCCTAGATAAAAATTTTAAACGTTCCGCATGATCGCAAGTCAGAACAGCATGAACTCACCTCCTTTTCATCATCAGCTGGTTTCGATTCGTTGCCACGAATACCCATTTTGTCATTGTAATTGAGGATTGTCTAATAAACAACTCAGTGATCGACTAGACTTTTGTTGAAACGTACCCAATCAAATACATAGTCGACCTCGTAACTCTGCCTAAAAAATAAATCACGAAGTAAACGCCTCAAATAGGCATAGTCCTGTGGAAAAGTCTGAATATTGGAAGCTGGGAGTGAATAGATATTGTCATACAGGTTTATCATCGAAGCGCAAAGTTCTGCAGTAATTCATGTAAGTGGAGAACTCGGGAGGAAATCCTCTGCACAGCACTTCGATCGGCGTTGACATTTTCTTCTCAGATATTTTATCATATTTCTCTTTTTTGGTGTTCGCCTAATCATCGTTGAGCCAATGGGTGTCTGGTGATTAGCTGATTACCTTCAAGCCTTGCCAAGGCAAACTACCTCGGTTGAAATACATTAGCAAGAATCCAATGGATTCGAGATCGTCCCTGCGTGATTGTTCGATGCCCAAATGGGTGTTAATTGACGCATATCTGGCAGTTCCTGTCAGCGATTTGTGTTCAAGCTAAAGAGCATAAGTTAGAAATACCCGCAGAAATCAAAAATTCCAAATTACATAAGGTATGTGTTGGTGGGTCTTAGGATCTCGGTATTTCTTTGCAAGACCAAAATCGATGATATAGATCGTATTGCATCGCTTTCCAAGTCCAATCAGAAAGTTATCGGGTTTGATGTCTCGATGAATAAAATTTTTAGCGTGCACATATTCGACTCGCTACGATGGAAATGAACAAAAATGCCATTTGGTGACAGAAAGTATACAGCTAGTAATTGATCTGCAATCAGAAGCACGGTCTTGAGTGAGAATTTTCGACCACAGAAGGTGAAAAGATCTTCCAGTGATGGACCCAGAAGTTCCATCACCATGATATTGAAATCGCCTTCCTTTCCGAACCACTTGACGTTCGGGATCCCAACTAAACACATCTTGACAAATGAAACAGTCATTGAAGAAAACTCCCCTACTGGCTCCTTGAAGAATGCGATATAACTTAAACTCATAAGCAAGCTGAGGATGTCTGGTTTTGATCGATTCCTAAACGTGAAGTTGAAAGATATTCAGACAACCTCCTCTCTAGTAAACTAACAAGTTTGACACCGAATTCTTCTCCGGTGTGTATATGTGTTCCTAAGCGAAAAGGCAATCGGAGACTGAAGCAACAAAACAGCAAGTCGCCACTCGCGTACCAAGATAAAGGTCCCCAAACGAACCCGAGCCAATTTTCTTCCCCAGTCGATACTTGCCACCGACTCTAAGCTCAAGTCGGGGTCGCCTCGACCTCGACGCAGTCGACGACATGGCCGGTTGGGACTATCGCTGAGCGACGACAGAGATGTGCTGGTATTCAGAAAGGAGTTCAACTGAATATGGAGATTATCTTATCATACAAGGTACAAGTCCGCACAAATCACCAAGCATGCGTTAGGTCACAGTTCAAACTTCTCTACCACCAACAATACCTGACTTTTCATGGAAAATCAGACATGACCGTTGTATGATTTTATGACGAATCGTTTTCAATGATGCTTCGAAAATTAAACTGAAATGGTATCTGTCATTGAAATTATCGAATAGCACCCAATGAATAAGTTACAACGACAGCGTCAGAAATATATGAGCTTTAATAAATGCTTCTCAGGTATATACAACAACGACTATTGTAGTAGGATAAAGATTTTTTTAAATGTACATAAATACACTGTACATTTCGTATAGGTAAGATCATGAAGGAGATGGCTTTCTTCTGGTCGGTGACAGTACCGACACAGACTGCTTTGAATGCTGAGCTTTAGGCAAGCATTTCTGCGATAATGGATGCTCTAAAACATCCAACACCTGCTGGCAGACGTATTCAATTGCGAAAGGCTCCGCATCTTGAAAATGGTTCCTAACAGCAAAACCATCAGGTTAATCGTGGACATCTTCTGAGCTTTAACACGTACATATACCAACGAGAATCAACGCTTAGACGTTCATTAGGAGGCAGCGACATATTCATCCAAATGATCGCCATGTGGACGCAAGCGATAGCGATAGTTTCGCTAGATTCAACAGTGCAAATTGGGGATTTCAGGGAGTCGTTAGCGAATCGTCCCGCAAAGTCAATGATATTCTTGATCTGATCACCATACGATGTCACACATCTGGCGATTCTCTCGATATGTTCATGGGGACTCTGTGGACACAAGTTGAAACCGATCGCCTGCAGGACCAGGATTTCGCACGACAGCGTTCGGTCTTGGAATTCGACGAGCTGGGGCGACGTCTTCGATAGCTTCACTTTATTCCTGAGATAGAGGATAACTTCTGCAAGGTGTAGGACAGTGCAACGCTGCTCTTCGAGCTTGCCAGCTAGGCATATACAGGCTGCTATAACATGGTACTGAACGAAGACGTATTTTCAGCAATACAATTCGTTCGAAATTCGACTAATCAACCTTATCATATCTAGAGTTCATAGGGAACACCATGTAGAATGTATGCAGAAGAGTCGAAGCCGATACAAGAATGGCTCTATCGAGCTTCAGCATCTTCACCACCTGGAATAGTTTTTAATGAAAAATGCCACCGGATGCATTGATCCAACACCAACATCAGACATGAATCCAACCATATATTGTCGTAATCGCGATTCCATCTCCATCGAGATGCCAATCTTTCGCGATGGCGAGTCCAGGATTTGTTCGCGGGAAAACCGGGGCGGTATTCCACGCTTAACCGCCTGGCGACGACTGGCCATGGTGGCGATCTGGACGGCCTTACGCCGTCTCTACCAGGTCGATTGTGGCCAAAATGATCCAGAACGGGCACGTGTTTGGCAGGCCCAGGCCTACCCCAACCGACCCGGCAATGTCAACTGCGTGAAAGCAAATGGACGTTTGAAGGTCAGAATAGGCAGGCCAAGACCCAGCGTACTGTTCGATGCAATCGATGTCGTATGTACGGCTGAGCAGATAGAAATTGGATGTCCACTATGACCGAACTATCACCAGGTGAGATTGTCGTTTGAAACAGGACGGCATTTCTGTTGGCGATAAAACTGCTTGGAACTCGAAATCTGGGACAGTTTTCTTGCAGTTCTATTGTGTTGGTGATTTAACGGAAATGGTCTATCAAAAAGCTGCAAAACGTCTTCATTGACAGATAATTGTGATATGCAGTATGCGCCAATATATCTGCTATTTCCCCTTTCTTGTAATGAGTTTTATCTGCACTCCTTGTCTCTTGATATCCGCCGACTGTCCAATGGCAATTAACCTCATCGCCTGCAGTGAAATTCTAATTGGATATTGATGAGATTTGATTGAATGATGCCGTCGGATTTTAGAGATCGGCAATAAAGCTCTGCAATCGACAAAACTGTTCAGGGTTAAACGAACCGGTTATCGGCGTATCTTTTGGACGCTCGTTGGTTTCCATTTTTCCTTACTTTTTAGGGGCAGAAAGCTCCATCAGTTCAGCGAATCGTGATCTTTACCAAAATTCACTAAAAACGGCAATGGCAATACTCGTGCTCAACCAATGCATCCGATTATAGAGAACTTCTCCATTGGAAGGGCTGTTTCGATTATACGACATTCATTCACCAAAGTCTAAAGGTATCGAGAGTGGTCAGAAAACACCAATGACCGCTGGGCTACGAATCGACTCAGATATGTTCTGGCGACACCATAGCTGTAGCAATCGCAATGAATAGACATAATGTATAATAACAACACCAATCGACTTGATAGTTGTCACCGGAAAATCGCTCTACACCTGAAAGCCAGCTAAACTCGAACTTCTGCCAATATTTTTCACAAATACAACCTGATGTTATCGGAGGATGTTTCCAAGATATCCTCTCTAAAAAGCCATTTCGAAAACCTGGATTCCGATATGAGAAATCTCGTACTTAGCCGTCGTAAAGCGAATTGATTTACTGCGAGGATTTAGGTTATCCGTTTGTTAGAAGCCCGACTGTAGATCAAACCCTTGAGCCTTGTCATAGTCTAATTGTCTATCTGGTACCAGCTTCAGCCATCATATCAGCATATCTCGACTAGTGGAAATCATGACCCTCGAACGCAATGCTGCTAACGGACCCGTCGTTCTGGTATGGTATCCCTGTCGTTATTTGGATTCTCTCACTGATCGATGCTGGCAGGGAATGGGAAACCCTCTTCTCGACATTTCTGCCAACGTGCCCCAATCTCTTCTTGACAAATACGAGCTGAAGCTGAACGACGCGATCCTCGCCGCCGAAAAGCACCTGCCGATCTACCAAGAGCTGACGACCTCGTTCCCTGTCGACTATATCGCCGGCGGAGCCACCCAGAACGCCATTCGAATTTGCCAATGGATGATGCAGAAGCCGAATGCCACAGCCTACATCGGATCGGTTGGTGACGACGAGTTCGGCAAGATCCTGGCCGAGCGAGCCCGCTCTGAAGGGGTCGCCGTCCATTACCACGTTGAGAAAGACGTTCCAACCGGGACATGCGCCGTTCTGGTTCACGACCACGAACGAAGTCTGGTTGCAAATCTGGCTGCTGCCAACTGCTACAAGCACGAACACCTGCTTCAATCGGATATAGAAGCGGTTTGGAGCCAGGCTAAGATTTTCTATATTGCAGGATTCTTCCTAACGGTGTCACCCGTGTCCATCATGCATCTTGCCAAGTTTGCGGCTGCCAATGGCAGAACGTTCGTGATGAATTTGGCGGCTCCTTTCATCTCCGAGTTCTTCAATGGGCCCTTGTCGGAGGCGCTTCCGTACTGCGATATCGTTATCGGCAATGGTCTGTCTGCGTACTATTGATCATCAACAAGTGTATCTGAAGCGATTGGATAGAGAATGAATCGGCCGCCTATGCGAAGGTATTCAATCTGGAAGATAAGACCCCGGAAGGTGTCGCGGCCGCCATCGCCGCCCTGCCTTTGCAATCGCCAAAACAGAAGCAGCGTATTGTCATCATTACACAAGGTTCGTCTGTCAATCTTTTCGAAACACGTTGCATAATGTTTTGCAGGCGCTCATCCTACAATCGTCTACCAGAATGGTGCAATCACAAAGTATCCTGTCCCGGTAGTCCCCGAGAAGGAATTAGTCGATCTGAACGGTGCTGGAGACGCATTCGTTGGTGGCTTGCTTGCCTACTTAGCAGAAGGCAAGCCCTTAGATCAAGCCATTGAAGCAGGACATTACTGTGCCGGTGTTGTAATTCGACGATCTGGATGCACTGTTCAAGGCAAACCCAATTTTAAAGCCTAATCATTAAAAATTGTCCAATGTTATATTCACTTAGTTTGCAATCCGCAATATCGCTGGATGGAAATGTTTCGACGTCGTATTCCTTAACAGAACGACCCTTGGAGAGTTACTGTAAAACCAAATCAGATAGCTGCACATCAAGGCAAACTAATTCGTCTCACTTTTGTTGCTTCTGCAGAACAGTTACAGACGCGAAACCATACCCGATACCAGACCCAGCAGAGAACAGAAAGCCTCCAGCATTTATAATGGCAATAATCGGTCGGTCCGATCCAATTTCTGACAGGTCAAGACCAGACCATTTGTTGGCTTCGATGGACTTCCGATCGTCATCAGTCGACTTATAGACCAACGCGTTATCTTTGGGGACGCCACCCCATCGCATTTCAACACAAACACGAACCAATGTCTTCGGTATGCAAAACCTAGACACCTTTAGCAGAAGCTTCACGTTCAGCTCGTTTACAAACTGATCAGGTATTTTGCAGAAGTCGATCCATTCTCGAACGACCTGAATACCGGAATGGACTGAGCCTGTCTCAACGATGTCCAATTCGGTGACTTCCTCCGAACTGATGTTCGGTTTCGAGCAATCCACAATCTGAGACCAATCCGGCAAGAATGGACTCGTAATCGCATTCGCCTCGAAGTTCACACGTTTGGCTTTCGGTGTGCGAGCATGCTTCTCAGCTTGAAGTTTGGCTTTGTAAGTAGATTGTGCAGAACAGGCAATAGTATCGGGATAATCCTCTGGGAAATGTAGAGCTCCTTCCTCCAGATATATATTCCGCCTATCATCCAATCCAATAGCACGACAGCCCTAAGAACACCTCTGAAAATTACAATGCTGGTGCATCAGAGAACGTACTGCGAAAATGATCGATTTCCAGAAGGCCAAAGCCCATCCTTTTGGTACGACCAAATCCCAGCCCGACATTTTGTATGATGATGTATTGGATAGTTGCCGCTGAATAAGAAGAACAGGAACATCGACCTCAGCGGTATCTGAAACCAGTAAAAATCAAATCTATAGACTGCATGATGAGATTGCCTACTTGATAACGAGGAGGTCGCTTGATCTCTGCCCAGTTCAGTCCATAGACTGCTGGTAGAAAGCTCGGCTGGCCAGTCGGAGATGAATTCTTCAAGGCATGGCTCGTCCAAACGAATGCGATTATCGTTGCTATCCGGATAGGAAACCTTAATATGTTGAGCTGTAGAGAAAGATCGCGGATCAATAACTTGAAGACCGAGACAGACACCACGAGGAAGTGCTGCTTGAGAACGAATCGATGATAGAATGTTCCACATCTGTTTCAATTGAGATTTGTCATATTCGTGTAATCAAAAGTATACCTTCGTTTTCATTTCAGAGCAAGAAGTTGCAGGACGCAGACAGTTACTTAGAATTGATTGACAGCGAGAGCCCAACAGCTCGAATTTCACCAAATCAACAAGCTTAACAGCCACGATTCCGTTTAACTCGAAGCATTCGGTGATGAGATTGGAAATGTATTGAGAGATTGCAGGATGGATCCAGATCCACAACGAACGATTGTTGCTTGAGTTATCAGATGGCGGATTCCATAATAAACTACATGGACCGATGGCTCCAGATGGGAACTCGCCCTTCTCATACAGCATCACAGTTCGGCACCGATATTCATCAGCAAACGTTGTAAAGTGTTTTGGTAGAAACGGCTTCAGATGCGATATAATAACATCGACTGGACCATCGAGCTGCAAGCAGCTATAGGATGAAGCGTCGTAAAGCGTAGCAAAATGCTGAGCTGCTTTATAAGTAGCACGCTGACCTGTTTACAATTGAGCATCTCTTAACATGGAATTCAAATAGATGACCTTTATCTGTTGGACGAACAGCTAGACGATATCTCCATATATTGTCCATATGCATTCGCTTGGCATGCCACAGATGGGTTTCCAGCCAGACGTGTTGTCGTGATCGTCGCTCATGATCCTGCATCATACGGGATGGACGACGACGTTCGCGGCGCTTGGGCTTGTTTGCAGGCTTCATGGCCTGCTGTTCCATTTCACTTTTAGCACGAGCTCGTAATCGAGCTGGTAAGCGGTAGACATTATGAGAACTTGCACGACGTCGCAGATGTCGAGGCAGGTCTTGTGCTGCACGTTTGTTGCCGCCTACTTTATTCTCAAGGGCAGATTTTAGAATGGAGATCTCCCGTAACCGTGCCTGAGCAAATTCTTCAACGGCGATCGTCTGCATTGGCATCCATCAGTTTTCAATCGTGATAGATAATGGAAAGGGCGACCCTGGGAAGTGACTGTGCCTGAACCGACGCAGCATCTCGATCTAGCTGATGGCTGACCAAATGCTTCCGACGTTCTTTGCGATTCATGGCAGTGATGCGTCCCTGCCGGAAATGGAATAAAGAGTTCAGCTAAAAAGAAGCGCGGCGCACATTAGGAAGAATAAAGAGAAATTCCGATTTAGAATGCAATATTGCATCACTTGATTCCATAACCATTCCATTGCTGGATGTGATTAGAAATCTGATTCCTAGTATAAGAGTATAGGAGATCATCTATAGAGATCCCTTTCCTACTGTCATATAAATGAGATTGAACCAGAAATGTCATTGAACATGTTCCAGATCTGGTTGCAGCTATGAGTAAGCTATACTTGTCATGAGATCTGCCATTACACGTTCAAGCAGTTTGTACGCTGCTTTATTACCAGTTTATTTCATCCTGTATGCACTTCCTATACGGCCCTGATTGTGTTGACAACTTATCACTGAACAATCTATATTAGACCATGTTGGATTAGTGATGATATTGAAGCGATCGTACTGTATCGGGTTTTGGTCCAGACCATAATCAGTCCAGATAAGAACGGAACCCTTCCCCCAAAGATGACAGATCCAGGAAGTCAAACGGAACAGACGATTGAAGTTTATTGTCGTATTCGCCCAGCAAAACGACAAAGCCGTATGTATGCCATCGATAACGAATCCAAGCAAAATGTCACATTCACTGTACCTCACGACCTGAACGCCGGCTTCATTAACAATCAACGCGAGACGTTCCAATTCCCCTTCGAGCGCGTCTTCGACCAAGATACGAAACAGGACCAGGTCTTCGACAAGATCGCAGCCAAAGTCATCAACAACGTCATCGATGGATATAATGGAACGGTCTTCGCTTATGGACAGACAGGATCTGGGAAGACATTCACAATTACAGGCGGTGCCGAGCATTATTCGGATCGCGGTCTGATTCCCCGATCTATCAGCTATCTATTCGATTATATCGATAAACATCGTCATGAGGCCACCTTCACCGTTCTGGTATCGTATCTGGAGATTTATAACAATTGCGGCTATGATCTCCTCTCGCCTGATCACGACAGTAAAAGTAAATATCGAATGAACAAAAAGAGTTTGGATTAAGCAGAATTTCAGAGCTCGAGGATCTACCGAAGATTACATGGACCGATGAAGATAGTGACGATGAAGGCGAGGAACGATTAAGCAGGTTGAAGCGGTACCCGGCAGCTACCACTGAAGATGCTCTTAACTTACTATTTGTTGGTGATACGAATCGAGTCATCTGTGAGACCCCAATGAATGATGCATCCTCGCGATCACATTGTATTTTCATGCTGACGTTGGAATCGCGATCCAAGACCAGCGATATGATTCGTCGGTCTCGACTAAATCTCGTCGATCTAGCTGGGAGCGAACGTGTCGCCAAGACGCAAGTCTCAGGTCGGATCTTGACCGAAGCTCGAGCCATTAACTTGTCTTTGCATTATCTCGAGCAATGTATTGTTGCATTACATGAGAAGGTTTGGGTTCAAGGCGACCTCTTATAGAGAGCATTGGTTAACATTGGATCTGTACAGGCACAAGGCAAACGTGTTCATATTCCATATAGGAACTCAATGATTACGTGGGTATTGAAGGACAGTCTCGGTGGCAATTGCAAGACTGTCATGATCGCCAATATTAGTGTTGATCATCAGAATATTGTTGAATCCATATCAACATGTAGATTTGCTCAGCGAGTTGCCATGATTGTTAACCGAGCTACCGTTAACGAGCATATTGATCCAGCACTCGTCATTGAACGTCTACAACGACGAATTCAAGAACTGCAGGATCAACTTGCCCGTGAGTTTTCGGAACGTTTTCCAGCGGTGCACGAACTAATGATAACGTCAGAAAGGTGCAGCTGCCAGGGCGAAGGGCAACAGCAAAATGAGCCTATTACGCCCGAGATCAAATCGTTAGTCGAGGACAAAATCGGAAGATTCCTCAGTTCCGATGATGACCAAGAGAGCGACGTCCTGGCGCTTTGGTCGCGATCTAAAATCTCATATGGATTCGTCCATTTAAAGTATCTGTATGGACACCGTCCTGAAAGGTTCGAGCATATCAATTCAATCATTAAGGGAACTTCTGAAGCCAATCTTAGAAAATCTATCGAAACCGACGATGGTACAATTCGCAATCTGAAATCGATGGTGGAATCACGTGATAACGAGATCGCTATTCTGGTGAATATGTTAAAAGCTCGAGGAATCCCAAAACGGCCCACTCATAATGCCGATAAAGTCGATACAGCTCTAGCAGCGGCCGGAGCTAAACTTCCTCCAGATCAAACCAATGATCTGGTGGAACGAGACCGGGCCCTGGAACTGTTTCGTCAAGGGCATTCATTGAACGTAAAGAGTATTCAAGCGTATCAATGAAAGGAATGACATCGTTCGAACAGATAAAAATTCAGAAAGGGATTGAAGAGCTGCGAATCAAGTTCAGCGAGGCGAAGTCGCTTGGCGAACGGGTGGCGATCCTCATGAAAGAGATCGATCGAACCAAAGCTGTGTTGCAAAAGCGAAAACTAGCGCAAGCTGTGAAGCAGATCTCTGATAGTGATCATCGAACAGAAATCGATGATAGCGAGATCATGGCGCTAACTGATAAGATGAACTCTGATAAGAGTGAATATAATGATGCCGTCACATCTTTAAAGAAACTCAAGCTGGAAATCGAACATATGCAGAGATTCTTGAACAGTTCAAGGGCAAAACTGCAGTCAGAATTCGAAAGAAAGTAAGTCTTGAACGTAATTATTTAATTATTAAGAACTTCAATCTGATATAATCATGAAAAGTTGGGAAGAGAAAAAGAGACGGCAACAAGGCATGCAATTCAATATGGACCATAAAATCCCTACCCGTATCGGCGATAGCAGTGTCGATGCCGATATCAATGCATTTTATGAAATGAGCAGACAAGTAAAGAGAAATATAACTTAAAATGAGCCTGGATTCAAAATCCAATCGACACATCAGAGGCCAAGCCATCCATCAGCAAGCTTGCAAATGGATTTCTGGTACTCTGTACTGTAACATAGTAGATTTTTTTCGGAAATTTTGAGTTTATGGGGTTTTGGAAGATTGCGTGAGCGCAGCCTGTTGGAGAGGCACCAACATTTTAATCTGGCCGCCCTGGACACTCTCATTTCTATCATTCGTATTGTTTAACTTGGCCGCCCGACCATGTTTCGAGGTCCACCTCCTGATCTTGCTCGCTTTCATAGCGTTTTAGTAAACAACCTCACCGAGGGAACTACGTACGAACCCGCCCAGACCTGACTCAACTCGCGCTGATTTTGCAACTCTGGCAGGCCTGAAGATTTGAATGATCTTTTCAAGGCTTATGGAGAAATAGGCGACGTCTATGTCCCGAGAGAGCGTGGTGGACATGGTTATAAGAATTTCGGATTTGTCAGGTATCTTTCGAAAGAATCAGCCGATAATGCTCTGGCCGCTGATGGTACCGAGTTGCTTGGCAACAAGATCGGTGTTCAAGAAGCCAAATATGGCCGACGTGACCGTGAGAGGCGCGATTCTGGTTACGGCCGAGGGTATGGCAGAGATAGGGAGTACGACCGTGAGTATCCTCGCGATTATGATCGAGGTCGATACGATGACCGACGATATGAGCGTGATTATTATGATGATCGCCGCGACCGTGATTACCGACGTCGCTCTTACAGCCGCTCGCCGCCGCGCCATCGATCTCGTTCACCCCCCAGCCGTTATCAAGAGTAAATATGTTGCAGAATTTTTACAAAGTTATCGTGGCAATACAAACTCCAGCAGCTCCAGCTAACCTGGCTTCTATGTGATCACTGACCCGTACATTTGAATGCGCTTGTTGCTTAAACGTTCATTCGACTGGCTAAGCTAATTACTGATTTCGCGCTTGCTGATTGTAAATACCCAAAAATGACCGTATTCTTCAGCATAATTGTTGCCTTATATTGCAAATTGCAAGGTCATTATGCAAACGTCATCCAAATCATGACCTAAAACAGCATTAGGGGACTTTCTCTTTCATTACCACACAACGAACTCCTACCAGAAAGCAAATCGTTCCTACTAATATGTTTTTATACCTTTTTATCCTGATTTTAATGCTCATCAGGCGCGTTTTTGAACGGAAACGTTTCGTTGATGTATCTAAATTGTCTGCTTTGTCTACAAGTAGCGATATTTTCTCACCTCGATCGACAACCGTTTCGATGTTCAGTCTCATGTTTTCGGTTACATCATCAAGTTCACGGTTCAGCGAATCAATCCTTTCATACCCGTTCGTTTCTGTGAAGTCCCTCATCATTCGCGCCAGCATTCTGTTAATTTCAGGCTGCTCCTTGTTATCGATCAGTTTCGGATAGCGAGCAATGAAAACATTCAACAATTGGTCTAGAAAGTCAAATGGAAGCCTCCTTCCTGTCTCCACTTTGGTCATGCACATGATTGCAACTCCTTCTTTTACGACCATATGGAATGAATATCTGACAAATCGTTTGTAAAGTTTGCTAAACAATAACGAGTTTTACTTCTGGTTTGTATAAGTCAATTTCCGAATCTGCTCGTGTTCTGTCTTGAAGTTCATTCCATTCAGAATCCGGCTGGCAACATCCCGAAAGTTGCCCCGATGACCCTCTTGGATACAATCCGCTAGAATGTGGCTGCGATTGCTTATCAAAGCGTATATGATGTCCATGACGTATGTGAAATGATGCAGCAAGTACTCACGAGAAATGACGAGGCTATCGTCACAGTTTGAAGTGCCTGTTCGTGATTAAAATTGTTGTTTGCTTCTCACATTTATTAATTGCATATTACTGCTGTTAGATACTTTAAATTCAGTTCATCCATAATAAAACATATTTACTGTACAAGTACCGATTCACAGTAGCTTGATCTTACTACAGGAACTGTCTGCGGCTCTGAATGAAGCCCCAATGGCAAGACACCAGTCTTCCAGATCCCACTTAGGATTATGGATATTCCTGTATATATGGCGCTTATTCCACAAGTTATGCATATGATGCTAGCAGTGAAATTAGCATTGGCATCTATTTCTCCCCAGGCCAGTAAAAACAGAGAAAGCGATTTCGAAGAGAAGATGAAAGAGTGCGCCCTTGATATTTTCAAAGCGGGGATGAATATCGCTGCCGAGAAAATGCCCCAAATGCCGAATAAACTACTAATGGCTACAGAACTCGAAGCTTGAAAAAGCGGCAAGTCCGTTAAAGCGGATGTGAACCCTGCAAGCCGCTCATAAGCTTTTGTTGATTCAATAATGATCCATATGCTCACCTATTCCAAGCCAGAGCGATCCAAAGCAGATAAACACGGATAATACCAGCAGGCGTTCAGCAGAGGGGTTCTTGAATGCATTGAAATTGGCTTCTAATATCCCTACAGTTAACTACAAATGCATGTAAGCCCATCGAAATGCAAAGTCGTGAATGAACAACCTGTATGATGCCCCCGACAATCAAGACAGCAGCAGTCTGGCTCAGCGATCTAGATCGGTCGGGCATCATGACAATGATTCCTATCGTAATCATCATGGAACCAAGTCCAAACAAGCCTGCAGGCGGCCAGTGCGCTTTGCGACCATGTCCCGACAAATTGTTATCATTCAGCTGCAGTTGGCCAACTCTCAGTGCCTGCATTTGTGTCCCAAGTTGTAAAATCGCTTCGTTTGTCTGATTCAACTTGGCCAGAAACCGTTTCGTACAGAGATCCGTATGCGACGCTATCATGGTCGCAATCTGCTGCTGGAAATGTGGCGACATCGCCTCTAGACTTGTCAGCTTCGTCATACCGATTTGAGACTATATTGTGAATGGCATACAAGAGTGATAGAGGAAAATTGAGACATAGGAGGATCAGTAGATATCTATCAGTGTTCCAGAATGACACCGCCATCAGAGGCCACTTCGATCTCCCCCTCTGCTGTTGGTAGGTCACCCCATGTCACCGCCCCATGGCACCAAGTCATAGCAATCAACTTCAGCTGGAAGCTCACCCCCATGGCATTCCCCATCAAGCTCAATCCGAACTGTTCATCCATTACACTTTTTTCAACCCATTGGTTTGGCTTCAGGCGCTTATAATTAAGTAGCTCCCATCAGTTGCCGTCAGTGGAAACAATCTCTTGTCCATGCTTTTAACTGGCCATCCGCATACATAAATCATTTTCCGACCAGGAAATACGAAGGAATCGAGCCGAAGCTTTAATAAAGAACTAGAATCGAATACGTATTAATATCGCTAGAATAAACAATATTTTTAGTACTGAAGCAACTAAGTAACAAAATATTGTTCGGGATTATATCCATTGTGATCATAAGTCGATGTCAATTGGACGTCTTTTGCAGTCTAGACATGTTGGTCTAGCGCTTGGAGCAGGCGGTTTAGCAGCTACCGGTGCATTCGCTGTCTCTTTGTACAACGATGAAGGGCTAAAGCGCTCCATGGTTTTTTGGTCTAAGGCCATGCCCATTTACGCCCAGTATTTTTGAACAGGGCTTCTAACGATGCAATTAACTTGCAGATAGCTACAGGTTCACCCAATTTTGGGTAGAAACCCATCCGGAAGATGTTCAGGCTGCTGCATTCATGAAGCTGCATGATCGTTATGCATCCAGCGTCGAAGAGCTCGTTCTGAACTTGCGTGGCTTTTATTTGAAGCTTGTTCAGGTAAATGTTTTCATTAGAGTTCGTTGCATCTTTCTGATTACATTCAGGTCGGTTCAAGCAGAGATGAGTTACTCCCACCTCAGTATATGTCATGGGCGAAGAAAATGCAGGGTACCGAATTATTCGCTCCTGATGCATTTGCGCGATTGCTTCTCAGGATCCGTTCCTTCGAATACGCCTTTCCAAACAATTCGACAAATAATCGAGGAAGACTTGGGTGGTAAACTGGAAGACGTCTTCAGCGAATTTCAAGTAGAACCGATAGGCGCCGCCAGTATTGGTCAAGTGCACAAAGCACGGTTAAAGGATGGTCGAGTGGTTGCAGGTTGAACTCGTTGTCTCGGTTGGATCACGAATCTCACTTCTTTTTGCAGTGAAGGTCATGTATCCAAATATCGAAGAGAAGTTTCGCGCTGATCTGAAAACAGCCAAAGCGTAGTGCAACATTATCAGCAATATGATTGCAATTATCCATTAGGTTTAGGTTCTGCGCTTTAGCTCAGCCAGCACATCTGCCATTTATGAACGAAGTCGAGAGACAGTTTCTCACCGAGTTCGATTACAGGCTCGAGGCACAAAATCTAGATCAGATCCGCTCGAATATATTACCTGTTTTCAAAAAGGTTTATATACCAAAACCTTATACTGAATTATGCAGGTTATCTAATGGTTTGTTGCATCTGTCAATATTTTGAGTGAATGCAGCAAGCGGGTTTTAGTGATGGAATATTTGGATGGAGTTAAACTTGCAGATGGAGTTATGGCTCAATATGAGAGAATTGCTCACAGGCTAGGCACAACGTTAGAAGCGCTGCAAGAGGAACAGAAGAAACAGATCGAGCTGGGTATGATTGCTTTACATTTTGCTATTAAACTTATTATTGAATATGGGTTCCAGGGCACGTAAAATCGAAAAGTTTAATTCACCAGACGCTGATGACTTCACTAACAAATGGCGTTTTACTGCTTGCGAATTACATCAGAAATTCCTGTGCTGTTGTTCTAAATATGACAGTTGCCAAGATTGGGGTTATCAAACCAATTCCTTACACGTATGAGATTGCTTTTCATAATCATTAATCTTTATTGGCCCTACTAGGCAATTCGAGTATCTCATCAATCTTGGCTCTATTTTACGGCTTCTATTGGACGTCCATGCTCATCAAATATTTGTCGATGGTAATTACATGGTGGTTGGAAAATATCAATCTTATAGTTGTTTCAGGTTCTTTTAATGCAGATTGTCATCCTGGAAAGTAAGTCTTAGTGACTTTGATATTCTGTGCATACGGAAAATAACCCTATTGTAGTATTTTGCTGATGAAGGATGGTCGATTGGGTCTCATCGATTATGGTCAAGTGAAGCATATTAAGACAGACACTCAAGTAAAATACGCGAAGCTTATCAAAGCTCTTGCCAAAGATAACAAAGATGAAGTTGTCCGGCGGGTGATGGAGTGTGGCGTCAAAACTAAACGAATGGATCCCGATATTCTTTACAGGTGATACAGATATCAGCCAGAATGTTTCTGCTGAGATGATATAGGTTATGTTGCTTTTGGCATGATAGAGATACTGATGATATTACACAAGGCAAGAATATTCAGCTGTTCATAGAAGAGATGGATAGCAAAGATCCGTTAATTGATCAAGATGATGAGTTTGTGATGCTGGGAAGAGTCAATATCCTGCTTCGTGGAATGGGCAATGCATTTCATATTCGATTGAGAGTCTCGCCGTACTGGTCCCGTTATGCCGAGGATCTTCTGCACCGAACCCGAAAATTACAGTAATTACGTCCCAGGCAATAAGCTGTCACCCGAACATTAAGACTTGAACTCAACGAATATCAAAAGAACATAATCATTGTTGACTAAACTCATATTGTCGAAGCTAGTTTTTAGTTTTTCAGTCTTTCTGCTCGTGCATTAATTCGTAATTCGTACTTAGCAACGTATGATCCTGTACGAATTTAATTAAATGGTTGTGTTGTCTTCATAGAACAGATGTGCATATTTCTTAGCCCAAACACAATTAAGTTCTCTACATACCAGCTTGCTATAAGCAGAACCACAATAACTGACGAATTTTTGGTTGCCTTTCATTGCCTATATGACGCTTGATCGATGGGGCACATATTAAAGGCTCTTGATGCAGTTATTTGCTTCTGGAAGACATCGCAAACCTCACAATTAGTTCAACCCAAATGGTTTATGCTTGAATTAGCAACAGGTTAGTTAGTTGGTTTGATTATCAGGCCCATCTTATGAGTTATATTATATTATAGAGAGAATAGACCGGACCCAACATCATCCATATTAAACTGATCATTTCTAAGATAATGATTGTCCATACATCTACTGCTCTCGTCATATTCATATTTGCAATCCCGCATCTCTTCTATGCATTCGTCTGGACACGACCCAAGATGTTCCAGGATCTGATTCGCCCACCAAAGCATCCTGTTGATGCGTTCGCTATAGCTGCCACCCTGTTGAAAGTCGTTCAGGTTGTCGGTTTAACTCGCCATGATTACCGCTCATTTTACTATCTTCAGTTGTTTGCTATAATCGCTTGGCTGTTTGTGCACCCACCTGCTGCCAAAGAATTGCCAGACATAATATCAATCAGAACATTGACCTGTGCTGGACTGATAATAATAGGACAAGTATGCAGTGTTTTATATGATGATATCAAAGCCTTATAGTGTTGGTCTATAGATCTTGAATATAGCTATCTATATAGCTATTGGACATGATGGTGTTTATTATGGGATTCGACTCGGTAAACCATGTCCTTGGTACTTACTTTGATGCTTTCATTCTGCCTATTAACATGTGTTGTAAGGCATACTGGTTTTCCATTTTCATTTGCTGGAATGAAGATACCTCATCCTCAATATCTGGGATCCGTTATGACTATCTGGGGTTTACTTGGTCTTGTCCTAACATCAACTACTTTTGAGCTGGTTTATGTGGCTTCTGCTTCAACGATATATTATCTGTTGACTGCTGCTATTGAGGACAATAAACTTCTGCCTACCAACTAGCTACCAGCAAATAAACACTTTAAGTCAATATCGAAACATTTGGCCAACATTATGTTATTATTAACTGTTCAAAAAAATTAATGACATTCAATGATTCCTAACAGCATTCGTTATCATAATTGTTCGCCTACTGCATCTTCCCGCTCCTTGCTATCCTGCTGCGATATCGTCGTTGTCGTCGTCGTCGTGGCCCCTGACCGTGCCTGCGTCTTCTGCTGTCTCGGATGAGATGGTGGCGGCGCCGGTTTTGTCGGTTCGAATGTCATAATCTGCATCTGATGCATGACCAGATCGACTAGACAAGCCATTTTGTCAACAAAAACGAAAATGGGACTGATTGGACTAACTGGGATTTGGCTGGTAATAAGCAGATGGATAATATAGATGTGGATCAACATATTGTCCAGGAGCAGGAATATAAGCTGTATATGGATGATGCGCTAATGGAACACAATATCCAGATTCAAGGCCTGTATAGTCCATTGTCTCATGTCCATTCTGAAGATCAGCACCCGAGTCGTCGCCGACCTCCTCGTGGCTGTACAGATTCGGTCTCGGTTGGGGACCGGAGCTCCTGGCGAACTCGATTCGCACCAGACGTCCTTCCAGCTCGGTCCCATTCAGCGTCTCCATGGCTTTCGTCGCTGCCTCTATGATAACCGATCAGATGGGACCCATGAACAAGGACAGATTCGATACCGTTCAGACCGAAACTCACGAACCCGAATCCTCGCGACCATCCGGAGCGACGATCTCGAACGACGCGCGCTTCGGTAACCTGGCCGAATTTCGAGAACTCTTCACGAAGCCGATCTTCAGTGATCTGCCATTTCAAGTTCGAGACGTACAACCTCTGTAAACAATCAGGTCATGAACTCATTGCTAGATTAAACAGATCACTACTTTTCTGGATGGGATGGAAGCGGTCTTGCTGTTGTCCGAATCATTACTGGCCTGAGTTCCACCCGGATTCGAAGCGCCTTCCTCCTGGGTTGTCGTGACGTCGCTGCTCTGATTGGCGGATTTCTTCCGGGGTCCATTTGAGGTTCTGGAATGCTGATTGGTGCTGGATATTGTTGTCTTGGACATGATGGACATCTACAGATAGAACAACGATGCGATACAGGAAGCAGAACGAATGCGGACCTGAACGGCTCTATTTAATCGGTAACATCTCGCTCTATCTTTATCTATCTATCTATCAATCTTCCAGCTGCCAGATCGATCACCTCGAGCTGCCTTAAAATTCTGCCCAACTGCGAACTTGCCAAAACCTACATCATCTAGTCCCAATATGATTTCTATGAGATTTCAATACATAGATGTATTAATATTTCATCTAGCGACCAAGTGAAGGATCAACAGAATGTTTGGGGAATAGCAATCTGTTGGTCACCATACTCCAGTGTCATATCAATCTTTGCTGCCGATCTGGAATCAGGAAGCAGTCGGGGAAGCAGTCGGCGGCTGTGACATGATCAAAGCGATGTGATAGCCGCAGACGATATCATGGACCCGACCACAAACGACCGGGTCTAGTTCGAGAATTGTCGGTGAATCGAGGACCTGCTTGCCGTTCAGGGATCCGGCTATCAGGACATCAGCAGTTCGAGTTAGGGCCATTGTGGCCGTTTTAGCGCATGCAATTCTGACGACACCACAATTAGCGAATGCCGGCACTAGAACAGGAGACATCGACATCTTGACAGCTGCTTGGATACCAAGCTGTCCATTGGCATTGCATCCCCAAGCATAGATCTGCCCAGACTTTGTACGAGCTACAACATGACGTCCGCCGGGGACCAAATCCATGATTTCCGATGGTATTGGAACGGCGGTCAGTTCGCTGCGATCTTGACAATCTCCCAGGCCGAGACGTCCATGCCGTCCTGTTCCACATGCAAATACCTGTCCGGAATTGGTCACGACATAGCTGTGTAATAAAATATCAGAAATCAGATGATTGCTAACGGGGAGATTATCCTGCCTGGATTCTGTTGAGCATGCCACTAACTGTACAGCAGCTGGCAATGGTGTCGTGATCAAAGTCGGAGTGAAATGATGACCGGTCTGATCCCGTCCAAGCCATGGACCTTCTCCGCCCCATGACCAGATCTCATTTTCTAAAGAGACCACGAATGTGTGCTTAGCAGCAGATGCTACAGATCTGACTCTAATGTGTGCGAGAGCTGGGATCGGCGTCGTAGACGTCACGGTTTTAACCGCGCCTTTCATACCGAGCAGAGAGCATCGACCCCACCCGTATAGCTGAAGGGATGGCGAGCTGCTCACAGCCAGGTGATGATCACGGCCGCACGATAACGCTGAAAAATTGACGCCATCGGGACGAGGAATGGTGACGGGACCGGCGGCGACGCCATCTTCATTGAACGACCATTGTAGAATGGAACCGTCAATGGTGATTGCGGACGCTTCGGCACATCTCGCTGCTAGATGAATGATATTTGCTGTCGATGTCAATTGACGTAACATGCCGTCCTTCTCAATCGATAAGACCTGGCAAGGGACCAAAGGGTCATTAACGGCAACGAAGGCCTTGGCAATCGCCGCCATTGCATTTGGTTTCGTAACTTTCTCGAAGAGAACAGCTGTTTTTTTAGATACATCGTCGTATTGCTTATTTGTATCAGTATGTTGGTTGAATTGTTTTCGGTTAGGCGGCGACTCCGGGCCATTGCTTGAGGCACGTTTGATTGAAGTCGCAGAAACCAGCGAGCGTGCGTCTGCGTATGATGAGCGAATCGATTTCATTTGAACCGAAACCGGAGCAACAAACGATGGCGACCGCAGCGGCTCAGGCTCAGGCTCAATTTCGATTTTCTTGCTGAGACTATTTCGTTTTTGTAACGTGGGTACCGAGACAACAATTGAACGACGTTGATTAGTCATCTCGTCCTTCCTGCTGAAATTCTCTCGTTTCTGTAAACTTGTCGTTGCCATCAGTGACGGGCTCTGAAACGCTTCCGATTTTGCATCGCCTTTATCGAAACTGTCTCGTTTCGTGGCAACATGCAGCGACCGGTGACTTTGGTTCTGGAACGTTTCAGGTTTGTTATCGTTCTTGTTGAAATTATCATGTTTTGGTAGATTTGATGATGATATTACTGCAGCATTTTGGCTCGATTTCGTCTCCAATCTCTCTTCTTTTTTGTTGAAATTTTCCCATTTTGCTGCAGACAGAAGCGACCGGCGTTGTCTCTGGCCGACCTCCTTCTCATCCTTTCTGCTGACATCATCAAGCTGCGAAGAGTTCACAGATGCGACATTCGGCGAATGTTGAGATTGAGGCAAGAATGCCGGCGGCGTCATTGCCACCAGTCCACGACTCTGCACAACCGAAGAGCGGCCCATAGGCGTCTTCCGAATTGTCATAGCGCGGTTAAACGCCACGACCCATTCCTGTCGCTCTCGTTCGCTTTTCATCTCCAGCAAATACTCCTGTTCTGCGCCTTTTAACAACGTCAATGTGATTCCGGTCTTCCTGGTCAAGATGATTTTTGTATGGGCGAGATTGATGAGCAGAATCGGGGTCGACCCTTGAGCAAAAATGATATGGGCGTTGCCCAAGAGTATTAACGTCACCGTCTTGCCATTTAAATCGGCCTGACCCAATCGAAGAAATTTGCAGTTCGGAGCGATTGGTCTACTTGCAATTAGGGCATCAAGCAAGACACAAATCTGATCGGAGTCGTCGGAATTCGCCGTCTGGACATCGACCGGGATCTGGGCGCGCCGATAGATGGTGAATTGTGTCTCTGGATTGCGGACATCAAACTGGAAGCAGATAATATAGGAGGCGCTGATTGACAGCAACAGGCCATCCATTGTGAAGAGCTCAACGGATTGGTTCTGAGCATTGACACGAAGGATTCCATTCAGTAATTCGTTCGTGGTAGGATGCCGAAACGACGCCGCGAAGCAGTGCACGGCCTGAACATGGGCCTCGTCGACATCCATGGCCGTGCAAAGCCGATATTGTCGACAGAAAATATCCAATACGTACTCGGAATATCGATCGCAGGAATGGCGATATTGCGGCTGCTATCCTGACCTTGATCCCCACACATGAAGGGCGTCGTCATAATGCCACAGTGGAAACCCAAGTTGTCGTTCGGGAGACTGGTCAATTCCAATATGTTTAGAACAATCGCATTGATAGACAATACGAAATAAACATTCAAGGCTGCCTGTTGTCGATCGAGAAGGGGTACACAAAGTTCAGAAGCATCGCGTGTAGGGAGAAATCTCTCTATGACCGACTTCTACCTTCCTCCAAATCCCGCAACTTGGTCCACATTGGACGTTCTAAAATGGCTACGGTTGATCGAGGCACCTCAACACATCGAGCGGTTTCGAACCCGGGGCATTACAGGCTATGCGCTAATTGGCCTCGATGAGAGCGCTTTGGTCGATCTTGGCATAACAGATCCGATCGAGCGGCGGCGTATGTTTCTCGAGATCCGACTTCTAAAGACCAACGCTGTTCAGTCGGATATGGGCCTGTCATCTCAATCGCCATCCGAGCTAGAAATGGAATCGGATGGTCGCAAAGGCTCCTTGCTGAAAATGCGACGAGCGCTGAAAACCCGAACAAGCAGTGGCCGATATAATGCATCGTCATCGATATCCAATCTGAAGCCAATTAGGCCGGGGTCCAACAGGAGGATTGAGTTGAGACTAAAAGGTGCAAATACCAAACATTAATCAGATTCAGTGGTTTCAATATGCTTTAGAAAAAGACGAGGATAATTCGGTTTCTCAGATGAGCGATCAATTGATGTTGGATGAGAGGCACAAAATTCAGTCGTTGGTAGCCAATCTAGTGAATGCCATGGATATCCTGAAATCGTTGAAGAAGAAAGATGGTAGCGAAAGCGATTCATCGTCCGGCAGCGATTCGGATGACGGCAGTGACGAATGGGAAGGTCCTACCCCAGCACTTTATAGGCGTCAGAAAGCTTTGAACTTGGCGGGACTTGAACGTCGCGAGGAACCAGAAACACCGGAGATGAACGAGAATAACAAGGACCCAAAGAACAGAACAATGTTCTCGGGAATCCTTGATGAGGAGGTCTTCAGAATATATCTTGATGTTAGCGATTGAAATTCTGTTCAGGCAACGAAGAAATCCAAGAAGAAACAGCGCGATCATTGGTACGAAGTTATGGGACCGAAGCAAAGGCTTTCAGCAAAAGAGATCGCTGAACAGGTTGGATCCCTGAGAAACAGCGAAGTCGAATAATTTACATAACGTCGCAGTATCGAATGGATGCCAGCTTCAAGAAACTCAGAAGAGGATCCCGAATTCTGTTGCGTTCCGATACCCAGACTTCATTGGACGGTGACGATGAAAATGACGATGATCTCGGGGACGATCAGCAACCTGCCGTTGTAAGCGAATGGGTGATTCTGCCATTGAACCGATACAGATTAATTTGGGACTTCATCATCATGCTGCTGGTGGTTTATTACGGCCTGATAACACCCGTTAATATGGTATTGTTTATATGAATGATACATTGTCCTTACAACTAGTGACATCCGTTCCAAGGCCTTCAATGATTTAATAAGCAATTTCGCAATGGATACCACATTCAATTGTTTGTTCATAATCGATATCGGGTTAAACTTCCTAACAGCTTTCCGCATTGAGAAAGGACCTCGAAAGGGTCAGCTAGAAGTGCAATTGTCGCAAATTCGGAAGGTCTACAATAGTGCCTCGATTTGAAAGCAATCGCTATAAGATTTCTACAGGAATACCTGAGGCAATGGTTTTGGATTGATTTGGTGGCCTCAGTGCCACTCGATATGATCTTCGGTTTGGCAGGAATCGGAGTCAGCGCTTCGTTTAACAAACTATTTCGACTCATCCGAGGATTTAAGCTGGTTCGTGTTATAAAGATGTCGCGCGCTGTTAAAAGGCTTACTCATGTTGGTCACCTGGCATTGTTGCTATATGCAAAGTCAGATTCTTTCAGGGACATCGAGCAAATCCTGGTGTTGCTCGATTGGCGAAAAACCTGCTGTTTTTGATAATTACCTGGCATTATATGGGTTGTGCTTATTGGATAGTTTCTGATTTCATTGGATTCGATACCGAAGGCTGGACTCCAGACCCAGATATGCACGACGCTAATGCCACTCTCAGATACCTCCAGGTCGATTGAGAGAATTAATTGCTCGTCGATGGTTAATCAATCATGGGAACAGGCTTTTTATTGGAGTCTGGCCGCTACCACATCAGTAGGGAAGAACCTGGAACCTACAGACAATTTGCAAACCTGGTTCTCGATGGTGATGGTCGTGGTCGGTGTAATGATCATGGCTTTTGTCGTCGGTGCATCCTCTATTGCTCTAGAAGATATGGACTCTGGTGATTCTGAAAAGAGAGCACGAGTTGAGGTCCAATAATTCCTATGAGTTCGAGTAAATTGCTCACTCCTGTTCTCAGGCGGTCAATGCTCTTTTTGCAGAGAAACATGATATGGACGGCCGTTTAAAGAAGCATATTTTGGACTACTATGAGTATACGCTGACAAGAAGCGCAGGTCTGGACCTTCTTGAAGTAACAAATATCGTTAT
Source organism: Polymyxa betae (assembly GCA_003693705.1). NCBI lineage: Eukaryota > Endomyxa > Phytomyxea > Plasmodiophorida > Plasmodiophoridae > Polymyxa > Polymyxa betae. The sequence goes on from RBZT01000198.1 coordinate 45,344, forward strand.
AGAACATGAGATGTTGCATCAATCCAGTGTTCTGTTTAGGATTTACACACGACATTGAAAAGTGAGCTTAACTGGAACCTGCACGAGAGGTTGCTCGCTAAGGTACCGATGTTTGACAAATTATCACATGATTGCTTATCAGCGATCATTCGCGAACTGACGCCTAAGGTTGAGGAGATTGATCGAAAAATCTCTAAATCGATGCTAATCGTTTCAGCAGACTTACTTGCCGAAAGAGTACATATGCCTGGAAGGTGAACGTATGACGATGATATTTTTCATCTTGAGTGGTCGAGTGGCAGTCGTGGATACATCCAGCAGGAAGCAGAAGCCACTGGCTGTTCTAAAAGGTGACAAGGATTGGCTACCGGATTAGGCCAAGGTTTCTAAACCTGTTGATAGAGGGCGGGTTTTTCGGCGAGCGATGTGTTATAGACAATAGCCGAATGAATCAGACGATGCAGGCTATGTGTTATTGTGATCTATTACTGCTCCATAAACAACAGGTCACGTCATGTGTGAAATCCACACACGGGATTGTCACGCTGAGATTTCCCCTCACAGGTCAAACGAATAATACGTTACTATCCCGAGTTCCTGCCAGCATTACAGAGTCATCTTTATAGAGAGGTTCAGTAACAAGCCTGTCATTTGGCATTTGGTCTAAGATCCGATTCAGGCTAAGATGTCACACTGGGAGAAGATTGCATTCGTGTTGAACAATCTGAGAATGCTACATAAGGTGGGAGCCGACGCCAGATTTGAAGAGATGTATTGCAAATTCGACTTCATCGGTAAAATGGCAAAGGACACCCAACAGCCGATAAATCGGGGAAGTTTTATTTCAAGAATAAATAGATAACCCAGGAGCTCAGCTTGGACAGAGATGGATAGGTGGAAATAGGCTTCCTAAGGCGGTATGGACACAGAATTAAAAATGGACAACATCGACTTTGTTAGCGGCGATTCGTTGTTCGATAATATTCCAGAGGGTATGATACACACTGGTTGTTAAATGGCGCCTGGACTTGCTAACTGAGAACGATTTCACTCCCCAGGTTGCAATATTCGGATGCGGTTTCTCATCGTCGAAATGCAAATAACAACAGAAGACTTTTTCGAACACTTCCTGTGGCGTCTTTCCTATTTTCCAATCTTTGAATTGCCATGACTGACCCTGGACAATAATGCAGACGACACGACGCCACATATCTTGTGAGAACGACTCTGCATCATGATAGACCTCGTACTTAACTTGCTGATCGGATACGCCCGATTTCCTGCTAATCACAACTTTATCTGGCATCGCTTTTACCGACTGTCTTTTCTCATTTGAAGACACCCAGCGACCTTCTTGAAAGAACTCCAGAGCGTTGTAAATGGTGACGACGGAAGCCAAACTCGTTGGGACAATAATAATCGGAATGCCTTTTTTCACAGATTTCGGTGCTGGTGTAAAACATCAATCAATGCAGAAACATTGAAACGAAAGCCCACTTACTTGGATTAGATGGTCGCGGACGTTTCGATGGCGTTCGAGATTCGCTTCTCGTATCCTCTTTTCGTACAGATTCGAATAATTTCAAAGCAAGAGAGAATCCCTTCCTGGGATTCTGCATGATACTTTCCCTAGAAATGAGAAGAATCTCGTCAGATCTAAAACTACATTTGACATTGGAGACACCAGGGACGGCACTAGGCGCCAGTTCCTCTGGTTTAGCCTCAACTGCTGCTGTGCCTTTCTGCTCCAATAATAGGGCGACATCAATATAGTCGGATTGGGATGTAGCTCCAGTTAAATAGGCGAGCACATCTTTCAAGTCGTTGATGGCGACCGCTTTTTTGACGCCCTGATCACGACACACCCGGAAATAATCTGAATATTTCACTTTCTGATCCGTTTGAAGCAGCATCAGGACGGCCAATGCATCGAGCGAATACGGCTCGCCTTTGCCCCGATTAGACCGATACTACAAGGACACTTAATTCAAGCATGTCGAGAACCATGGCGGAAGTACAGCGGTATTAACATCGACAGGAAACTTTCGGTCACCGATTCTGTAATAATCTCCATCCCGTTCGATGCTGATTCCAGCTCGATATGCATCGCGGAGTGCTGTCAATGGATCGGCCATAACAGCGTGATGTCACCTCTCTATCGATATGACAGAGGCCTTAGACCAGTATGATACCCGACTTCCCGCAATAGCATATGATAGCAAACTGTGCTACAGACCGGCATTTTATCACCAAGATCATCTATTCAAATGATAAAGTGTCATTCTGCTCTGATAAATCAGCGAATGATTATCTACAGCTTCTGTAAAGATTTGATAATTGAGGTTTTCTTCAAAGAAATGTAATCCTTTGAGGACATCTTTCATCATAATCATAAATGCATTCTAAACTCTATCTGTTTACCAATGCAAGTTTCAGCTGTTATGTAAAAGTTGTATTAACTATTGATAAAAATACTTGGAGATTTCTGAAGTCCGTTACGGAGTCCATTCATGGCATCTGCTTCAGGTCTAATCTGTTTGCCAGCATGGCTGTTCATCTACATGAGGCCAAAATCCAGGTCTCAGTTCCTATCCCTCCGGCTCTTCTGACAGAGCCCAGAGTGGCCATTCAGATATATTTAAATGACCTTTTGCTCACGTAAAACACTTGCTCTTTGCCGGATGTTGGTCTTAGGAAAATCTTTCGCAGGCATGTTCCTGCTATCTCAGGAGTCGTTCTGTCATATTCGGATTTGAAGCTCGTTGATGAACTGGGCCAGATCGTAGACGGATCATCGTTAATCCATGTCCGAGTAAGAGCCAAGATTCTGTTTTATGAGTTACGTCATAATCAGTCAATCAGTAAGAGACATTCCTGTTTACAGCTGAATGATTCCTGAATTGGTCCAGATTGTACCGTCACGAGTCTATCGCCTGAGTTCATCGGCCTCAATTTCCTTGATGTCTTCCATGTCTCGGTTCTTGCCCAGAAAATCACTTCATATTCGTGGGAATCGGGAATATGGACCTGCAGCGATACAGGAGTTGAATTAAGAATCGGCGATACCATTCCTGTTATTGTAGATTCGTAATATCAAAGTTGTTGTGAATGTTCGCCTGATTCTAATATGCGTATTAGGCTGGTAACTACAGAGGGTCACTTGACCATCCATGGTAGTCTTGTCGGCAACTCTAAAGACCCCAAAAGGTTATCGAGGAAATCGAAATAAAAAGCATATTTTTAAAGATACCGGTTTATTTGACAATAGGGGGCTGTTTATGGAAGTTATCTATTTGTGTTCTTATCAAGTCAACCGAAAATGTTAGCAAAAGTGAAGCGCAACGATTCCCAAATTGATCGCACCGATGAATTATCAAATTATGTGATTGGACGCAATCGCCCAATAATGCTGTCATAACTCTTGTTTCGTCTGGTTTGAGCACACGAGACTTAAACAACATGGTGCAACAGATTGACCTCAAACCTGAGCACATCCTGGAAGTTACGAAGCACAAAATGATGCTACAAGATATAGAGGAGAAGTCCTGGGAGCGTTTCCTGAAAGTCATTAAAGAGGATGAAGATCGCTTACTCGAAAATGTCGATCTAGCTATCAAAACGATCGACAATGCTGATTTACCCTATACACAGAAATGGTTTGTTACTTCAGCATGGGCGAAGAAATATGCACATCATTTCCCCAAAGCACCTGAATCCGAGCGCTGATTTCAAGTATCAACTGAGTGTTGCTTTGAGGTGCGTTCGACATCAAATAAAACGGCTTGCTACAGTATACTTGAGAATTCAACGATGATTTTCTAGCATATGAATAGATTATTGCTAGTTTTAGTAACTTTTACAGATTTCTTCTTGATAAGTCGATGCGTAGGTATGGGTCGAATTTCAAGCTTACGCGGGACGCAGCGGTTCCTAATTCAACCAAAGCGAAGAAATGTCGCGTGAAATTATTGGATGCAATTTCGCCGCGAGGAATTACTGGATGCAATATCGCATGAAAAGGAAATGAATTCACCGTCTTCGTGGTAGGTCCCAGTCACCAAGCCGTAAGCGCCAAAACTCATCGGATCTGGTTTGAGCAAGAAAGGAGATTCAAGCGAATATGACTGAACTCAAGCAGCTGAACATCGACGTCCAAGATATGGTCGACTGCCTGAAGCACAAGATCATGGAAAGTGAAATGGAACAAGAATGCTGGAAGAATTTCCTGGAAGTCACTGGTCAGGATGAACAAACAATGATCACAGATATCGATCAATATATCAAGGCTGTGGATCAAGCCAAGATGCCTTACATGCAGAAATGGTTCGTGACGGCTAGCTGGGTAAAGAAGCATACACATCCCACTGAGCGTTAGTCTCACGATATACCTTGCCGAATGCTTGTTTGAAAATCACTATTTAAAATAAAATGGATCTGGTTTTAGGATTGAAATCACCCATCAGTTCTTGTTTATCGTTGATAGGATTCACATTGGCAACTCAACAACTCCAAATTGGTGTGCTTTTAGGCGATAGCCAGAATCTGTATGAACGGCGGACTATATAAAGCGGAATGAAGCGCTCTGAGAATCAATCGTATAGTTGAATCTCTGGACTGGAGCAAACTATTCATCAGTTATAGCAGTCGGTAAATTTGTGGTCACAATTCTTTGGATTTGGGAGCTAGCACTACAACATTTGAGCATGGTGCGAGGAAGAGTGAACATTGACGTCAATGATATGATGGAGATCATGAAACACAAGGTCATGGAGAGCGAAGTTGAAGAGAAATGTTGGAAGTCTTTTTTGAAGCACTGTAAAGAGGACGAGAACAAATTGGTCGGTGACATGGAGTTGTATATCAAAGCTATCGAACAGGCAGACATGCCTTATTTGGAGAAATGGTTCGTCACTGCTGCATGGGCGAAGAAGCATTATCATTTTCATCCTAAAACGGAGCGCTCTTGAGTATCAAAAAGCGAGATTAATCATCCAGTTGCCCATATGTCGAATAAATGTGTGATGCTTGGCGTGCTGCGCCATCGCTTCAGAATCGTATTGGTCGTGATAATTATAGGAGACTCAGAGCTCGGCCAATGGCTCACATTTAGAATGACAATTCCCAGATACGAATACCAATAGACAAATTTGAAAGTTGAAACATCATTGGGGGTTGGGTTGAGCAGCCTCCGTGCGCGCTCTGTTTATCATGGAAACCTGTATCATTGGTGCCGCTCACCTCATTACAAGTGCAATCCTTGATTGGACCCATTGTCATGTCATCGTCCAGATTGCGAAACCAGCCTGGCCACAAAAGGGTTTCCGGCCTGGAAGCATTGATTCAAGCTAAGAAATCAGGCCAACGTCTGATTGAACAAGTCAAAGTTCGCTTCGCATCCAGTTTTTCTTGAATTGCAATTGATGGGTGTTTATTCAGCTGAATGATGAACTTATCTACGAATCGCTGTCTGAGGATGAATTTGAACTGTCATCCAGAAAACGTGGCAACAAAAATACATCTGTTATTATAGATGAATTATACGGGTCAGCTGGTTCGAGTAGTGCTTGATTGAAATATTCAGTCATTCTCTAGATATGATGATGAGGAGGATGAAAATGAAGATGTCAATCGGAAGCATTCCAAGTCAAAGCGAGCAAAAATTCAGAAAGTGGGAACAATCTGCTCGTCATATCGGGGTCTCAGAAGATTGTGCTCTAGGCTGAAGCAGAGCGCAAACCGTTGCCTGCTGCATTTATAAAAAGAAAGCAAGCTGTGAGCGAAAACTCCAAATCTGTCAGCTCAAAGCCAGCAAGGTTGGTCTTTACCCAAGCGTTGGTTCGATTCGTTAAAGCTTTTTGTATCATTTCTAGGATGAATGACGCGTATGCCGAGGAAGTGCTGGAAAGCCTGATGAATTCCGAAGAACCTGTTACAACGGTAACTGAAGATCACAATGACGGAGATCAGGAGGAGTTGGCGTTATTTGGACGAACACAGCAGATAGCAGAACTGCAGCAAGCGAAAGCTGAACCTCCAGATATCGGTAATCTGAACATTCATTTATGCTGCTGTAGAACAGACCGTTTCTGTACAGATTTGCATTGCTCTATTCCAGAATTTATGGTCAGTTCAAAGGCCAAAGAGCCTGTAGTCGAACCTGAAGTTGTAAATGCGCTCGACCAAGAACCAACTGATTACATGGATTCATATCCAGATCTATGTATTGATGATCTCGAACTTGATGGAAAGCCGGACATAACGCCTGTTGCTATTGGGGTTGTAAAAAAGGAAGATAAGCCCTCAGCTAACGACTCCAATGCATCAATACCCAGTGATTCCAAACAAGGTTTTCTTGCTATTACGTTCACATGTTTGCTTATCCTTTGTAGATTTTCGTTGGCTAAAAGAGAAACAGTCAGGAACTGAAAACCGGAAAATTGAGGTAAAACAAATGGTCGTAACGTTCGCATATGCTTAGAGTCTGGCAGTTTTCGAATTTGATCGGAGAGGATAATTCTCTGCAGCTTTTTTGGTTGGATGCTTATGAAGACCCAGGAAATGCCCCAGGTCTGGAAATTGAAAACTGCAAAGCAGTTGAATTTCAATTTTTTTTGTAGGAAAAATATTCCTCTTCGGTAAAGCCAAAGCGAGTAACGATTCGAACACGTTAGTGAGCTGCTGTGTCATCGTTGAAAATATTTGCCGAAATGTTTTCGTGATGCCGCGATCAAATATGGTTGAAGGTCAGACATCAATATTATGCCAACGTGAAAGTTGGTTCTGAGATTTTTCCACAGATCCTGATGATCCATCCACTGAAACCAGCCAAGAAGTAACAATGACCGACGTGTATGATGAATTTCTGGAATTGACAAAAAAGCATAATATTCCGTTATGGAAGGCAAAACCAGTCACTCGGAAATATGCATTCGACAATCCAGGTAAATAAGCTGCCAGATGTTTGACATTTTGAATCAACCTGTATTACAGATGGCAGGATCGCACTGGAGGCAGATGTTCTTAAGGTTGTCTACGCGGCAGATCTGCCTGCGCTACCAAGGTTTGTTTTCTGTTTTGCTGTAGCTGAAGTTTCTTGTCACTTAAGCAGAATCAAGGGATACCCGGGGTCGATCTTTCTCCCATCTTTTCGGATCACAAACCCCATGCTTGGAGAACTTTCTTTTAAAACGAAAGTTAATGGGGCCGCAGTGGCTCCGGATTGAAAATGTCGTTAAAAGCACCAGCCTTCGTTCATGGTGCAACGTTGAATTCACAACCGAATCTCCCAAGAACGTCAAGAAGATTGAAGGTTAGTGACTTTGACACTGAATCTAACGGTCTGATTACAGTATAGACAACACGTCTCCGACCATCTCTGTTCTATCTTTATCAATACTTTGCTCGTTTAATCCTCAGACTCAACAAAACGAAGTCGTTGCTGCCTCCGGGTTACTTCATTCTGAAGTTTCAGTTGACGGCGCCACCAGTGATCCTGATGCCTTGTCACATTTTGCAATTATTCGCCCCATCACTGGACAATCGTGGCCATCCGATCTTCAAAACATGATTGGACGCCATGTAATGCATGCCCATTCATCTGCCTTTGCATTAACGTGGCTTCCAGGGAATCTCTTTGAACGTTTGCCCAAATGAAAGAGCTTTGCTCTCTTTTCTAGCCACAAAAATCCATCTTTTGGATCCTGATGTTATTGCTGGTCATAATTTGTATAGGTACAGTATCAGTTCTTTTCTGGGAAGATTTACGCGCTCAATTGAAATTTAAGTGTCACACTTGACATCCTGCTCAATCGCATGGCTGAATTCAATTTTCCTCAATGGTCCAAGGTCTGCCTTCTGTTTACAGCCGGTGACCTATTTCTTACATTCTGAAGCTGGGAAGACTTCGTCGGAGTGGATATCCTCGTCTGTCTCGCAACGGTTACCAATCGAACTTCTTCGTTTCTTCCGTCTCAGGCGGCAGATTATTCTGTGATACAGCGCTTTCATCGAAAGAGCTAATCAGGGAAACGTCGTACGATCTTACTCATTTATCCCAAGTTCTTTTGAATATCAAGTAAATCAAACTTCTTTGACTGCCTTCGATGATACTAATTATGCTTTTGCAGGCGAGAATCAATAGATGTTTCGAAAATGATGTCAACTTCCGCTGATATTATTAATGTTGTTCGTTATTGCAGTAACGATGCGTATCTTGCCTTATCTGTCATGTTCCGTCTTCAGGTGTGTTGCGATATTATTTCTCATGGCCCTTTGGGTGAGCTTTCTCAGATTTTGCCTTTAACCAAGCAGCTGACCGTTTTGGGTGGCCATACTTGGGCCAAATCGTTGCAATCTGCTCGTGCACAGCGTGTTGAGTTCCTTTTGTTGCACGAGTTTCATAGGCTGAAGTAAATGCTCACCTGCTTTCTGATTCCATTTCCAATTTGTTGTCGGCTAGATATATTAAGCCTGAAAAGTATTCATCAAGCGAAAGAAGGAAGATACAGCAGCAATCAGAGAACGGAACCGCTGTATGCAGATTCTCATATCTAGTACCTATGTGTAATGTTGTGCTTAGGAGTACTCTAAGAAGCGCAAGCCGGCCTATTCTGGAGGTCTCGTTTTAGAGCCAATCAAAGGATTCTATGATAGCTACATTCTTCTGCTTGATTTCAATAGTCTATATCCCTCTATCATCCAGGAGTTTAATCTGTGTTTCACAACAGTGAAACACTGGCAGGTTTGCTCGAAACTTTGATTCGGTCTTCATATTGAATCTTCATATAGTGGTCTGAAGGATCTGATCTACCGGATGTTCCTTCAGAATCGGAACCATTCGGCGTCCTTCCTCGTGTTATCAAAACTCTTGTCGCTCGGCGCCAGGGTGTCAAGGGACTCTTAAAAACTGAGCAAAATCCGGTCATTCGTCAAGAATATGACATTAGGCAACAGGTTCTTTGCAAAACTGGCTGAGTTAAACGTCATCTGAGCTCTCAACAGGCCCTTAAGCTTGTTGCGAACTCGATGTATGGATGTCTTGGATTTCCTGGCTCGAGATTTTATTGCAAATCATTGGCTGCTCTTATCACATTTCAGGGTCGATCTATCCTTAAGAAAACCGTTGACACTATAGAGTCACTGAACTACAAAGTTATCTGTATGGCAAACCATCGGGATAAATATGTGAAATGCTGAATTTTGCTTTAGATGGTGATACCGATTCCGTATGCATTGCTACCAATTCCACCGATTTGGAAATGTGACTGTATTTTGTTTCACTTTGCGGCAGGTTCTCATTATGCTTAGGGTCAAGAAGATTGGCAGTGAAATCAAGCGAGAGATCAACAAACTGTATAAAACGCTTGAAATTGAGATTGATGGCATTTTTAAGTCTCTGTTACTTTTGCAAAAGAAGAAATATGCTGCACTCGTTGTTTCTGAAAGGGATGGGAAAATTTTCGAGAAAAAAGAGGTTAATTATCTCCTCAAGGCAATTATTTCATTGCTGATACGTTGATTTAGATCAAAGGTCTGGAAATGGTACGTCGAGATTGGTGCCCTCTCTCTAAGCGGATTGGAGAACAAATAATCGATATAATATTAAGCACGGCATCTCGTGATGATGTCGTTGATTCTATACATTCGCTTTTGTCAGAAGTTGCCCAAAAAACTCGCAATTCTCAAATTGAATTGAATGACTTCATCATCACCAAGGTTCGCACTACCATAAGGCTTGCGCCAGCGTTTTTGAACTTTTGTCGCAGGGACTTTCAAAGCATCCATCTGAGTATTCAGAAGCGGCGTCGTTGCCGCATGTTGCCGTTGCCCTGCAAATGATAGAAAATGGGGAAATCGTTAGGGTTGGGGATCACATCCCTTACGTAATCTGTCAGATAAATGAAAAGGTTCTTAAAACATTCGTATTTGCCACTCATTTTACAGGTCCTGATTATGATATAGAGCTCACTCTTCCACAAGGCACGTCATCCTTCCACTTTACAAAACAATCCAGATCTTATTTTAGACTATGAGTGGTATCTTTCTCAGCAAGTATGCAGTTGCACGTTGATCAGTAATTCTCTCGTTCATGTGTTTTTTTGATTTTAGCTTCTTCCACCAGTTTTAAGACTTTGTGCTCATATTGAAGGCACTGATGCCAACCGCCTTGCGGATTGCCTTGGTTTAGTTGGTTCTCGATACTATAACCATGCACATTCCAATGTACAAGATGACCGTCAACAAGTCAGACCAATTGTTTCATCAATGAAGTCAAATGATTGTCTTGTAGGAATCGTTCCAAACTGTGCTACAGCTGCGACAGTTTGATGATGAAGAGGCTTTTAAGACGGTCCGAAAGCTCCAGATGAAATGTCCATATTGCAAATCCGAGTTCGAGTTTAAAGGGGTTTTTGACATGAACAGGTATCCAGCTTGCTGATAATTTATCTCTTATCTGAGTGTCGTCGTCCAGGTTTTGCTCTGGATTGAAATGCCCATCGACTGAATGTTCCAAATCTCTTGATGATCCTTCTTCAACCGTTTTTATCAGCAAAGAGGTAGAATTCAATCCAAGAGGATACTTTTACCCATTGCAATATCAGGTTGCCTCATACTTCTGGAGAGAGACCTCTACTTTCAATGAATTGTGGGACATCTGCGAAGATAAATCTTGTAATCAGCGCTGTCACAACGTTGCTTCATGCAATATTTGTACAGCTCCTGTACATCGTATTTACAAGGTTTTTCGTTATTGTTTCTTGCTAAAACCATTCTGAACGCACTGTAGGACTCTGACTTATACCTCGCGATCCGTTACTTGATTTCACTCTTTGATATCAACCGAGCATACCGCCGTATGGCTCAAGAGAACATCAAAAGATCACGCCAGTCTTTGCCACCAATTGACCTGAATGTCACTGCTCCTGAGAGATCAGTTCTGGAATCCCTGAAAACAAATTTAGAATTGTTGTTACTGAATGATTCCGAGTTCTGCCTTCTGGATGCTAAGGATGTCTTCGGTATGTTTCTTAAAGATCAGCCCAGGACCTCTGCTGATATTGCAGTATAAATAACTGGAGAATTGTACGAGACTCTATGCCCTGTTTATTCTTTGATGATTTCTATTGTGCTGAACTAATTTTTGACACCAGGAGGGCAACGTTTTGGATTGTTGTTTCTTCGAAATGGTTTCTATTTTTGTCTGAAACTAATTTCATTAACGCACTGCAATGACAAAGAAACTTTTACATTCAAGTCTTGTTTTGATTCTGGCAGAGGGTCAACTTTCCGTTTAAGGAATCCACGAACATCCGTCTCCAGCTTGATTTTGCTTTCCGTTAAACAATCATTTTCCTGGAAAACAGGTCATTCATCCCAATGAATGTTACGACGTGCATGTATACTTTTTGCAAATCGGATACTTGCTGATAAAGCTGTTCGATTATCGTTTGTGAACGTCTGATCTGCTGCTCGTGCTCTTTGATAGATTCGATAAAAAATGTATACGGTTGCTCAATATTTTTAATGTCATTTCTGATCGATAGAGATCATCATCTTTACTACAATGTCAATTACAAATACCTGTATTCGGAGATTTCTCTCTCCTTTTCCTTCAGCAGTCTTGTTCTATTGTCCAGTTCCTCTTTTAATTCCTGCAACTCTTTTTGTTTCTGCAACAGGCGTTGTGCCAGAGCTACGCTGTGTTTTACGCGACGGCTGGGCATCGAAGGAACAGACGAAAGGACGTTACTTTCGTCCTATGAACCGGCATTGAGCAATTTGATTCAAATACAAAGCACAAACCTTGTTGTGTGGATATGCAGGATCGGTACATGTTATAACAGCATCCAAATCTTTTTCAAGCTGTTCATACGTATGTAGCTTTTCTTTAAGGTTTTCATTTATCGTTGTAAGTTCAGCTTCAACCCGGGATGAATCCGCTCTAAAATGCGCTGATTTATGAACATGAACTGATCAGATTCCAGAACGATACCTGAGCTGATAATACTGCTTCTTGTAGATGTCATTTTCTTCTACTGCTCGTTCAAGCGACTGGGAGACTTTTCGATACTGAGCGCTTGACTGCTCATATGCAATCGAGAGACGCTCAAACTCAAACGATTTCACCTTGATCTGAGCCCTTGATTCCTGATTTGGGATGATTATACTTGTGGGTGAGTTTCAGAACTTAACGTACCTGAATCTGTCTTTCAAGCATTGTCTGACATGTCCCAGATTCGTTTCTGAGCTTTTCATATAAACTTCTCAACTCTTCATATTTATGCTGTAAAAAGATGTTGAGATCATTGATTAGGCGCATAACCGCAAGCATTTGACATACCATTGCTCTTTCTTTTTCGGATATAAGAATATCTCTATACTCCTTTAATCCTAAAATTTCTCTTTCATAAGCTTCTTTTTGTTGCACCCGAATTTGGATGAGTTCTTTTCCGTTACTTTCTTGCAATCGAGCGAGCTCTGCATTCAGTTTATCTTCATATTGCGTTTTCCAGTCTATTCTATAAAGGACTGTCAAAACTCACGATAACGTGTAACTACGTAAGACCGTTTAACCTGAGTTTCTCAATCCGCTCATATGACTCGTCCCGTTGCTGCTTCAGCTGGTTTACTCTGTCTTTTAAACTGTTCGATTCGGACTCGTTTCCGGCGATTCTCTCCCTAAGGTTATCATTTTCTTTCTCAAAATATGCTTTATCTAATCGAAGCAATTCGTTTTCCTAATAGTCAAATGAACTAGGATGGGTCAAGAATGTCTCACTGAAAAACCTGGTCTTTTTCAAGCAAGTCTGCAACAGCTTTGTCTCTTTCTTTCACAACAATCTCGTATTTGGACAGTATTAGAGACAATTCCTCTTTCACGCGTTCGCATTCGTTTCCGAGGAGCATCGATTTACCTAAAAATTGGAATTAAAGCCTTACGAGGCTTTAGTACGACTAACTTTCTAATTCGCCGATGTGCTTGGCTTTGAGTTGAACATCATCCAAAACTGAAGATACATAAGCATATTCCTGAGTATTCGCTTGAAAAAAATCGGAAAATGGAGCAATTCGTATTACTTCAGAGAGGTTTTTGTTACGACTCTGTAAATTTTCTATTTCTGTTATAAATTCTTCATGTTGCACATCAATCGCCTTTTTTAATTTCGAATTCTCTTCAGATATCTAGATGAACATCAAAAACTCGAACTAGCCTCGAAATGAATAACCAGACCTGCTTGATAATATCCTTCTGCTCAATCCCTTCACTCTTATAGTTTGCTATTTCCATCAACAAACGCGAGATTTTCGAGTCTGACTGCTCGAATTGCTTGTAAACATTTATCACAACCATGTGACGAAGAGATCGCAGATGTTCTGGTACAGAAACGGCATCAAAGTATGCCTGCTCTGTAATGGCTAAATTATGCAGATGTTCTTTGAGCTCGTGAAGGGCATTGTTTTCACTGGAACGGTAGCTTTCCAATGTAGCAATCCGGGTTTCTAGTTCTCTAATCCGAGTCTTGGCTGCGACTTTGTTTTGCCTTATTATTTCTACAAGTGAAAACAGTTAAAGTCGAGCATAACATTCTTAATGGGATCTACGTTGAAGGAAAGCTAGCTGCCTCTGATGTTTGACCCTCTCTGAATGTAAGAGACGCCTCAGATTCTGATCTGATTCCGACTGATCTGACGCCTGGTCGTCTTCGTTAGAAGTATTGGACGGAGTCGTTTGTAATAGCCGCTGATCATCTGGTTCGACATGATATTGATTAATGAGATGTTGAAGGTCAGATGACATGGAGTGAGACTATGATTTATGTGACGTAAAACAGGATCAGCCTGAGCCATGATAAGCCTCACCTTGGGGCCCAATAGGTCAGTCTTTCCATCGTTAAATGATTCTATTATGAACTGGGGCACCCTAACACCCCATATTCCCCCTGCGGAATCCATGTCATGTGGTAGGCATCAGTTATCTAAAAGAATGCTTGATCGAACGGTAAGACTCATGAACTCGGTTTGCAGATATATGCCATTTCGTCCTTCACTATGATTTAGGAACAAGAGATATGTACTTCAAAGTAATCAAATGTTATTAGATTATAAAGTTAATTGGTATGTAAAAATTTCGGTAATGCAGTTAAAGGTTTACATTTAAAAAGCAATGAAATTTTCAAAAGATTTGCAAGAAAGATTTTGAAAAATAAGATGGCTGATATTCAACCGAACCGCATCGTAAGAGCGAAGTTGGACAGCAAGGTTAATATCGAAGCTTGAGCAAGAATGGCGCAGGCCCGGACGAATTTCATAACGCCTGGCCTTTAAGGGCTCGGTTTTTGGTCTAAAACCGGTTTTCACGCAAAAACGACACGTTTGGCTACCAAAGATCTGGTTTTTCATCTTGGAAACCGGTTTTACGAAAAATATTTTTGTATTTTTTTTGTTATTACCGTAGCTACCGCCGATGTCTATGAAAACTGAGGCAGGCAAGATCTATCGCGCTGTCTGGGACACTGACCGGGGCGCCCATCTAGGGGGGATTTCTCCAACAGCAGCAGGAATACTTGTCCGCTCATCCGAAGTTTTTCGAAGATTTCTAACAATATTACCCTTTTGCAATTCAAGCACCCACTGCCGTCCTTGCAGTGATGAAGTTCGGCAAGGATCCTTGCAGCAGTAGGTTTCAGCATACCACTCGCCAACCATACACGCCACAAGACTTTTTCGTTTTTCAAAAATTTCATATTCGTCGTCACCCGAAGAGCTCATGGTTGCGTTTGGTGCGGCAAACCGGGTTAGAACGGAACCGGTTTTGATAGCGGGCAAAACCATTAGGAAAAACCGGTTTTTTATTTGCGTGGCTTCCAAACGAGCCCTAAGCGTAACAAGCCAGGATCAGGATGTTCTGCGAAAGAGAGTTTGTGAGTCGTCGCCTGCTGTCGTGCTCTGATCACTCTAGTCAGAATATCCCTGATGCGCAGCAGTCCATCTACTTCTTTGGGGAGCTGTCGAACTTCTCTCCACATGTTTCATACAATTACAGATTCATAAACTACATGAAAATCCCAAACGATTACGGTAATATTATGATATTGGAAATCTTGCTGGAAAACAAAATCGAAAAATTTGTATCATGCTTGGTTTCACGAGGAAAGACTTTTCAATTGCGATTCAGAACCACCTGCTTTTTAACCCTAACATATACAGTACGATTGACGCAGCCGTCTTTAGATGGTACGAGCTCAAAACGACGGCGAAACAGGGTTTCAGCGACTCAATCATCGGGCCGGCGACAATGGCGGTGAAGTGAGTGTGGTACCGTACCGTAGTCCGATAGAGCACACCATCTGGGGATGCACCAACGGCAGCGGCAGCGCGTTTCACGATCTGTTCCCATAAGGTGGGAGGACGGATTACAATGGCATAGTCGCCCGCTTCCACTGCTACGTACCCATACATGGCGCTGATCCTGCCGTTCCTGAAACGGGTTGGGACCCTGAGCGTTCCCCTCGCGTAATCAGGGTGGAAGATCTCGTCCTTCCAGAGCTTCCACGAGGGCATTATCACCATGCGGAGATTACCTTCGACAAAGCAGGAGCAGCACTTGCGCCTGAAGATACCTTCCTTGCTCATAATCAGCCTGTTCAGCGCCTCGTGGTAGGTGTGGACGCTTCTGAGCGTGTTCTAGCCCAGGAAGGGGCTGTGTGCACTCGAAGAACTTTTCTCTAGCTTATTGGAAGCGTCGAGGCCGTTTCGCCCGGGATTCTTGGTGGTTATCGGATTCAGTTGTGGCAGATGGCCTTCGTCGACGGTGGTGCGATTTTTGTGGGTTAATTGGCCGACCAATGTGGCGGCTTCTGCCAATGGTGTCAGGGTCATTTCTAGGACGAGTTCTTTCCACCAATTGGTCTGCGAGTGGAGGAGATTCTACACGTTCGTTGCCAATTGCTTGCCAATTGAACATAGGCACTGACTCCATAAACGCTGCAATGTGTCATGTTATTGTACAGTACAAGTCAGCGCAACCATATTTGTTCACGTCTGGCCGATATTGTGTAACTTTACTGGTCGGAGGCCAATATGGGGCTGTATAGATCAGGTTAGTTCATGACCAGTATCCCCTTTGATAGCGGTCCCGGCTTGTGTGAATACTGTCGGTGAAATTGTTCGATGTGTTGGAGTAGCCATAATTGGCAGGGATCCAGAATCTAGATGCTTTTAGCGGGTTCTCACGTGTGTTCTTTTCCTGTGTACCTAGTCAAGCCAGTGCACGAGGTATTGTAGTTTCCGCGGTACATTCTCGAATCAACGATGTGGCTCTCTTCAAAATCACGAAGCGGACTTGTGTGCCGTTGGGATCGTATTGGGCGCATAGGTTGCTAGAAGGGATAGGGATACGTGGAATACAGAGTGATGCACGAATCTGCTGGTATCTCCAGTTCGTAACTCCCCGGGTTGATAATGCGTTTCACAAAGAAGGGGCCTAATCCTGGCATTTGTCAGGCCTTGTCGTGGTATGTCCTAAAGATAAAAGACTGAGATCTCGTAACTCTACTAGGAGGCGAAACGACGAAGTGAAAACGATTAGAGTTATGATCTTATATTACCAACGAGACAGTCAGCAAGAGACGTCGTTGCAGCAAAAGAGACGCCCAGAACGGACACTGTGAGAATGGACCTTCGAATCAGGATTTTGGCGTAAATTTTTTGCGCGTTAGGGTTTGGGTCAATCAGAAAATCAGCCCAAAATTTTCGCGCACAAAAAATCTACTGTACGAGTGTACGTTATCGACTTCTTCGTTGCTTTGATTTTCCAAGTCGGTCTGTTCTCGAGGGCCAAAGAGGGAATATTTTATATATTTCGTCGCGTTTTGGTAGCAAAAACTGCGAACTCTGTAAATATCATTCATCTTTATTTTCCCGGGATATCTGTCCTGTATTTTATTGAGGGCCGCGTCTTGTATCAATACCCGCTACCTTTCTCAGCACATTCTATCTTAAAGCCTTTGGATACCTCGGTCGACGGTCGTCTCTAATCATGACGTCTCAGCTGAGCAAACATCCCATGGGGACGTCGCTTCGGAAGGTTGACATCTCCGAAATTGACAATGCAGTGCATGCGTTCGCTTCTACACTTGGCGATAATTTCGACGTTCGTCAGGGCCCTAATTACGAAAAGTTAGGCATCTTCGGCATGTCACTGCTCTGTATATAATGACATTTGTTTAGAACAGGGAAGAAGTCTAAATCTGACAAAAACATTGCTGAAATTATCGGTGTCGATCTTTTCAAATCTAACCGGAAAATAACACATGTTATGGAGCATGTTGCTATTCCGGAAGAACTTAGCACACCTCTAACATCGACATCTGATTTTGTATATATTCCTCAGGTTGATTGCAATCGGATTTCATTATGCTCATTTTTGAACACTGGATGTCGTAGCTGTTTGTCGTAAACTTCATGCTGCCATCGTATAACCCCGGAAATCCTCTTTGGGGATCTTCTGCTAGCGATGGCGAGAGCTACAGCGTCGTAATCTATATCAAGATTGGTCCTGAAGCGGTTGAAGCCATTAAACAAGATGCATTCTCTGCCGCTACGTTACTGAAGGTGTCCTTCGTCGATTTTTCCGGACTGTGCTGGACTAAAATAATTGTCAGAATTTTTTTCAAATGGACACGAAATCGCAAGAAGATTACGCTCTACGAGGTCGACTAAAGGCTATTCCAATCTTGAGAAACCCGGATAATGTGAACCTGGGTATTGCTATCAAGCAGATGGTGAAAACATATGATGCCAAGCCATTCTTAACGGGCCCAAAATATCATTCGTTTATCAAAAATGATCTGTATCTTGAATGCGACGTCGATATTCATAACTATGTTTATCCAGCTCGTAAAACCCTTTACAGGTGAGATTCTTGCACTTTATTTCATAGAGGTTAATCGAGTACTGTATAGCCTGCTACCTGAAATCCCCAGCATGATTATCGACTTTGGCCTCCTTGTCGAAGCTCAGGGCGAGGAAATGCCTGAGCGAATGCTCGCCAGTATGAGATTATCTCACGTAGACCCAGCATTGGCAACTGTTATTGATCTACCCGCTGTTTCAAAGTAAACGCTCAAATTTCATGTAATCGAAGGCTCTGCTCGGTCAGTTAGACACCAGTATTGAATTGATGAGAAAATCCTGTGAAATATCTGTGTCCTTTTATCGCCAACGACATGAGATCATGTGGTCTTCTTTTAATTCACATTCTATGCTGTAGAAGGACCGATAAGAGCGTTTCCAAATCCCGATAATTCTTCAAAGGTCATGTTACAGTACCTGAACAATTTCTTTTTTCGAAGAGCCTTGCTGGTGTCAGATTGCAGCGACGGAGTTTGTGAAGGCTGAAGGCCTCGCCCTCTATATCTGCCACAGCCTGCAATTATCTCAGTTTGGTCTTGCTAAAGGAATGCCTCATGTGGAGACGCTGCACCATAGGTCATGGAGGTTCGAATCTTGCAAAAGCCACATAGCCACTTCGGATCGATTGCATCTGTTTGTTTAATACGAGTACTTTTGCCTGCTGTTAATGGCATTGCCACAGGCTGGAGAAGTCCCTCAATATGCCATCGCTTCCTGAGATGGTTTACACTGATAATTGCATTCGAATAACCCATGAATCAACCGGATCTACAATCTGTATTCGTGTTTCGTTTTGGATCTCTCCAAAATATTGACCAACGGTTCCATTAGGTTTTGAGCCGAAAGCAGCACTTGCCTCAACGATTGATTCCGATCTGACTCAAGTTCAGTGTGCTGCAGCATCTAGATGGTCTTCTCGCGCAGACAATGACAGTTTTTCGTCTTATTCCCCCAAATATGACTGGACGTTCTCTCCATCATTCCATGGAACGTTTATTTCTAATGGAAAGCAATGGGATCCAAAATCAGATTCCAGTTGCTCTATTGATTTGGACATGCTCCGCGCTCCTGACCCTATTCTCTTCTTTGACAATGTTCTGCTTTTTGAAGATGAATTACACGATCATGGAGTATCGCAACTCTTCGTAAACCGCTTCTAAACCAATTATACAAGGTCTCTCAGCTGTGTCTATAGGTAAAAATACGTGTGATGCCGAAATGCTTCTTTATTCTATTGAGACATTGGCTGCGAGTAGATGGTCAATGCATTACTTTTTTGACTCCATGATGCTGAATCGAGTTTCATAGGCGTCCTACTTCGAGTTCATGACACTCGTATCTATCATGAATTCGGCACTTCATTTGTTGTTCGTGAGCGGAAACTGTTAGAATCGACATTCGAAGAACTTGAACGGGTTTTTAACCATTCTATAATATTATTCTGTTTACTGACTGAAATGTTCAGAATGGTCGTCCATCCAAGACCGTCCACTACACGAACGATGAGGCTGCCATCCCACATCTTGATCTCAGGAGGTGTGTTGTGGACCGATTCAACTTATAATACCTTTTAATTATAAACTCTCTATGTATTCAGTTTACGTGAATGCTTATTAAATCGTGTTTCCTCTTAACTGATGATTGTATGTGTGATAAAGTGCCTACTGTTATGGGGTTCCACGGTCTTATATCATCATTTATCCAATCTTTATTCAATTTTCATGTCGTCGCTTTTGATGTCGAGCCGCTTCTTAACGGCGTCATCCAGCATCTCGTCGACTATTGTTTCATTACTGGCAGACTCTGCAATATGGGCTATTAAGCGAACATATCAGCCATCGACTCTTAGGAGGTGAAGTTTTGGATTCTCTTCGCGCGCTGTTCTCTGATTTGATTAAAGGAAGAGGCAGTTCGGTTTTCTGCAGCGTAATTCGACTGTCGGCGGTCGGCGGGTTCTTGAAAGACGAAGAGCTAAAGGGCGACATGTTATCTGCTAAAGATTCTGCTAACTCTGAACATTATTGTCCTTTGTTATGAACTAAAGAGCATTTACGATGAATCGGTGATAATGTGTATGAAAAAGTATGTGTTCACTTCTCATGAAACCATTACGTCAGCGTCGTCAATCTGTGACTGCTTTTTCGTATGATGGGTGTGGGCCAACTGCCAACTTTCAGTCTTGCTACCTTTTTTGAAATCTCTTCTGCTGGCTGTTCCATTGTTAGCAGCAGATGCTGAAGTTGAATAGGCATAGAACCGGGAATGAAGCGAAATCGGCTCTTGGGAAAACCTGGGCACGAACCCCTGTTATCATCAAATTAGCAGTGACCATGTCTTTGATCACTGCTTTTGTACTTCTCAGTCTGCTTTACATAACTAGTTTTAAACAAAAGCAAATCGACTCGATCATCAAAGCTTACGAGATGGAACAACAGGAAGCGAAACAAGATTCAGAACCAGTTGAGCAGAAACAAGATGCGCCTCGAATCAAAGCTAAGAAGAAATCGAGAGCTCGAAGGCATGCCAGAAAACAAAAGGCCAAAAACCAAGAGAAAGCTGCAGACAACGGTGTGCCTGCAGTGGACGTGAAAAACAAAGAACAAGACGATATCAAAGCCGCTCCTCCTGCAGTGCTCGGCGTCAAAGAGAGAGTCAGAAAAGTTCTAGCTCAGCCTAAAGTTGAATACCAACGCTTATTAACAAGCGACCAGCACACGTATACAGGCGTTGATATCCCTTATTTCTACGAAAGTGTCCCTGCATTCAGAGATCGTGTCATGAAGCTCCTTTCTACTGCCAAGAAGGACAGCATTTTCGTGTCGCTGGGGAGCTTTCGCGATGACCTCTGTCCGTCGACCTTAAATGAACTGTTCGCTAAAGCCAAGCATCCCGATAACATTATCGTTGGATTGGTCGATCAGGTCAAGCTTTCAGATGATAGCGACGATGTTGGCTGTGATTTGATGCTGCCACAAAAGTATCGTCGACAAGTTCGCCAGGTACGTTTGACATCCTTGGAAGGTCGTGGCCCGACCCATGCACGATATATCGCCTCGAAACTATATGAAGGCGAGCAGTATTACATGCAAATCGACTCGTACGGTTCAGTAAATTTCTGACATCTGTTCTAACAGTTCAACAGGCATAGCCACTTCAAAAAGCATTGGGATGTAAAGATCAGACAGCAGTTGGACCGATTACCAAGTCCAGGCAAGAATATCATTACTCATTATCCGCCTGGAGATGCCGCTGAATTGGACGATTCCAATCCGCCTTGGTGGGCGTCATCTTGAAACTGTTTTCATCATCTAACCGATTACAGGATTTGCTCAAATCGTCAGCATCCGGATGCTCCACCTGGACTGCTAGTTCAAGAAAGCGATTGGTGCTATCCAGAAAACCGTTCGCCTGGAGTCGCTCTTGCTCCAGATGGCTCGTTAACGACCTGCGTGTCGCCATTCATGGGTGGTGGATTCATTGCTGGACCTGGTCCCTGGGTGCTGGATGTTCCATATGACAGATATATACCATATATATTCCATGGAGAGGAGCTTCTGTATGCTCATCACAGCCGACTGCAGATCATGCTAGCTAATTAACTTTAGGATCGCTTCTCGACTTTGGACGTCGGGTTGGGATATGTTCACTCCATCGGAGAACATCTTGGATCATAAGTATGGCGGTCGGGCGAAAAACGTTTATGCTGAAACAGATACTTGGGCAGAGGTATGGAGCAATAGATATATTTGTCATTGTAATATATTCAGTGTTCAATGGAGGTTGGTGAACTATCAACTGCTCGTGCTCGACACATACTTGGAACAACATTGCCTGGAGACGATAAGATTCCATTCGATCAATCTGAACTGGAGTATCTTGGAATGGGCTCGAAACGCTCTTATGAAGACTATCTCGAGTTTGCTGGCATCAACCTCAAGGGAAATTCTACAGGGCGTTGTGGACAAAGATACAATTGGGATACGAAAGAATGGGAAGGAGAGATAAAATTAATGACAGGATAAACCTGAGGACTTTAATCAGTTGGTCTGTTCCCCTTTACAAACCGTTATCTTTGTCTTAGCTTAGAATCTGAGTACAAGGTTTCATAGATAAACTTTGAGGAATTATATGGAAGTGATAAATAATCATTGTTCAAAACGAAAGAATGAGGGAAAGTATCCATTCTTATAATGTTCTGGACATCTGTTTTTCTAGCTGAACAGTGCTGAACCAATCCAGAAATTTCAATGATACGCTCAGCTTTCCGTCCACTTCGTTCTGTATCCTTTTCAACTCCAAGATTTGCTTCTTGACATTTTCAACCATAGTGGCGTGATTTCCAATTTTCTCATCACAATTTAACGCAAGCTCGTGAACAAGCTGCTCGCAGTATGACTTGTCTGCTTTCTTTTCAACAAGTCTTACACTTGCTCGGCTTGTCAACTAATTGAATCATCAGCCATTCCAGCGTCAACTTTATGAGAAGTTACCTGAGTACTTAAACGATCTAGTTGTGATTTCAATGTTTTAGTCTCATCCATCATAGTTTTCAACTCTGAACGTGATTTATCCAATGATTCTGCTATCTTCTGCGGTTGAACACAATCGATGATTGATTGCAGGGATTCGTAGCGTTGCCTAAGCTCTTCCAGAGGAAATTCGATCTTGTCTTCAATGAAGCATTTTTCTGGACGATTTTGGAACTCTCTGTAGATCGCCTGCATTCTCTCAACGATAGCTGATCTCTCTTCTTTGGAGTCGATTTGTTCTTCTAACTTCTCTAGTTTCGATTCAATGCTTTCAATTTTTGGCCCTGTCTCTAACCGAAACTGATCGGCGGCTTTAACTCGTTCACCAGCATTTTGTATGAGTGGAACTTCGACTCGATCTACCTTACAAGACAGCAGCTCTTGCAGTGCTGTTAACTGTTTCGCTAACTGTCTTTGGCCGCTATCAAGCCTATTTATGGCCTCTTTGTGCTCGTCAAAGTCTTGCAAGCTGTGATGGATTCTCTCAACCTCGGCATTCATCTGACTATTGAATTCTTTCATGACGACCTGATCCGCTTTATCTCGCTGAGTGCGAATCAAACGCTCAAGAGATCGCTCTAAATCATCAACACGAGATTGGCTAGTGTCATATCGATGAAGGCGGGCCTCAAACTGGGCGAATCGCCGATCAATATCGAGCAGGGCGCGATCGACTCCGGCCTTGAGTATTTCGCAGGTTTGTTCACAATTAGAGCTCGACGCGGTTAGAGCCGACAGCTGGGTCTGCTGCTGATCCAGACGAAGTGAGAATGAGCGCAGAACGGCTTCGATGCGATCTATGTCGAAAACTCCACGAAGACTCAATGGATCCCCCATTTGATAAATAACACTCTATGACAGCATCGATGATGGTGGGTGGGTCCACTCTCAGACTCATCTTCCATTGCATTTATGTCACATTAATCATGTTAATGCGCATTATTGGCAATGTTCTTAAACCTTCTTTTGGATTGGCTGTTTGGGGAGGCTCTGAACCTGATCCTCTATCTCTAGAGGTCCTCTTGCATAATCATCATGTGAATCAGATGTCCCTATGCTGACGAGGTCTTCATTGCCTGACCCAACCGCACTTGCCCGTCGAATGATTTCAACGGATCGATCAAAGCAACCACATTATGGGACTTTAAAAATTAGGACTTTTGAATAAAAGTTTTGTTATTGATAATAACTATCAAATAAATAGGTTAATTATACCAGCTCTGATTTTAACAGTGTTGCAAAGAAATGTACGTCTTTTAAAGCAAATTCCAGGTCGTCTTTCTGCACCCTGGCAGAAACTGTCGAATCATCGAAAGATTTTCTGTTGTTACGGATCTCAATTAAGCCCATTGAGTTCAAAGACCGAAGAATTGCAAGAAAATCGGCTGATTTTACAACAGGTAGGCTTTGCCTTTTAGTTTCTTTGTTGTACCATAGACGAAATGCACGAATAGTTGCTGAGACACGTTTGTTGGTCAGCATCAGGACTAGAAGTGAAAGCACGATTTGCTGCTGGGACGGAAGTGCTTGAACCCTCTTAACTACTCCCGAATTTAAAGAAGAGTTCAGTACTGAGGTGACAGTTGGTATTGCCACAATATCAGTTCCTGAAAATTCGCTGCAAACGACAGCATTCCTGCAAAGATCCTAGACAAAGGTTAAACCGAATCGATCAGAATTAACTTAGAACCAGTTACCAAGAATTTTCTGGCATCGCCAGCTGAAGAGGACGCTACCCTTCTGGCTAATAGTTCGGCAGCGAAAGGATGAAAAAGGCACTTGTCTTCTCGTAATCGGCTTGATAAAATCTCCCCAAGTTGTGTGTAATTATAGGGAGCGAATGCCGCTCGTTCGGGAAAGATGTTACGTTGAGTCAGCAACGGCAGACAGCGATCAGTGAGTTCTGCAGCATTTGCTATCCCAATTAGTATCAGCTTGGAGTTGGGTGCATGAGCCCATTTGAATATTTGATACAGAACGTCTTGATTGGATGTCATTAGGCCATCTAATTCGTCAATTACTACAATGTGCATTCCATCTTGGCGTTTGAAAAGTCTGGTAAGATGGGTCACGTAGCCGTCGACTGACATCGCATCGCTGCCGACGAATGTTTCGTACAAGTTCTGATATAAAGACTGTGGATTAGGCAACGATATGGCGTTAATCATGGCCTTAGGGTAGCGATATATCTTTAAGCAAAGGTCAACTGTTATTGTCTTTCCTGTTCCTGGAGAGCCTGTTATATAGAGGGAGGACCCTTGTCTCAGATCGATGCATTTGTCGATAAACGTCCTGATACGTTCAGCTTCTTGATTCCGGCAAGGAATTGATTCAGGAGTGGCAGTTCTAAGACTATCGATAGCACGAATATAACGAGACGATTTCTCAATAGAAATCGGTAGCGTCGAAGCCAATTTCTTGGCCGTCGCCTGTCGCCGAGGTTTTCGCTGGACTGCCAATGTGTCCAAAGTTATTGTTGCCTGCAGCTTGGAAGTTGATCGTGTTACCCTGACCATGGTATTTGGTGAGAGATTATACTTGATGAATTGTTAGAGAAGATGTAATGCTGGCCAAACCTCTCTCTTGATGATTCAAATATTGCAGGGAAGGCCCGCCTATACAAGAAGGCCCCGCCATATCTACTCCACCGCACTTGGATTTGGCGCCAAAACATCCTCCTTCTGATGATAAGCCTGAACACATCTTGCAATGAGAGCATTCATTTTTCGAACCGTCCCCTGCAAGGCATTCTTGTCCGGTTTATCTAAACATAGTGGTGCTTGCTCCTGCGTGCACCACTCGTTGCGACCTTGGCCGGTTATTTATTCTCCAAACAGAACATGCTGCATAATACCTATGCGATTGTACTTGTTAAATAAATCATCCATCATATTCAAGTATATTTGAGGAGCCCGAAATTCTTAGTGCAGCTGAGATTGAAGTCGATTAACTACTCACGCAAAAAGTTTCAGGAATTTTGTGGCTTGGTCTTTACTGAGATTCATTTCGTCCAGCTTTTTATCTCCGCTATTCCGATCAATTATAATCCTGAATTGATCAAGACACGCCTACAGAAAGCCTGGAACTAAGCTAGATTCTCACTATGGATTATTTAGAGGAACAGGCTATGGAGCTGGAAGCTCTTGAGTCTATCTTCATGCAGGATTTTACTAAAATCTCAGACACGTGCTGTGAAATTTTGATCGAGCCATTCTCTTCCGATGCAGATGAAGTCTCTTACGGTTGGAATAGCTTCCTTGTTTTCTCCTGTTCACTGATTTCAATGATACAGTTGGTGCTGAACTCAGGGTGACATATCCCCCTGAATACCCTTCAGTTCTTCCAGAAATATTCATTCAAGTAACCAAAGGTCTTTCCGATGCTCAAAGGGCCATTCTATATGATATTGCAATAACGACGGTCCGTTACCTCTGTTCGTAGAAGTTTGGATATTGAAGTGTCAAATAGGCAGAAGAAAACATCGGTTCTTCAAGTAGGGGCTGCTGCTTAATCTGGAAACCTGTGTTGATCGTTTTTAGTGGTGTATAACATTATTGAGGCCTTGAAAACCTGGATGATTGACAATAATGTCAAACCATTAAGTGAGCATGAATTGATTGTGAAAAGGAAGCTCGAACGATCGGAGATGAAAGCACCAGAATCCGCTAGCTATGATGAGGTATGCGACTCCTGCGTTTTGCAAACGATTTTTTTAAGTTATATTTAGTCAACCGACGAGGAGTACAATACCAACGTAGACGTTTTTGAAAGTCAAGCTATACAGCATGGAACCATGGTCACTATTGAGAACTTCACTCAATGGAAAAAAGAGTTCGATCGGAAACTCAAAGAGAAATGGAGAATCGAAGATGAAGAGAATATGGATCCTGAAGTTTCCAAGAGGATTACAGGTACTGTCTCTTCTATTCAATATTATTATCTTCTTTCTGAGATCAGAATCAGGCAAGAGATATTTTGAAATGAACGCCGCATCCGGCGGGTTTCTTGATGCCATTGAGTTGGAATGTGAGAAACAGCAGGACATTCCTGTTGATGCTTCAATATATCGAGACAATGATGACGTTGATCAGACGACGGACGCTTAACTACATCGTTAAATCGCTGTACTCAACAAATGTTCAATAAGCAAAACATATATTTATAGAGGGATATTTCTGTTTTCGATCCTACTTGGACCCTAGAAGGATTAGTAGAAAAAGATAACTGGAAAGAATTGCATTATTTTAGTTAAATCGCGTGGTGAAATTTGGGCCATACCTCTGCCTTTTTGACAGAGGTCCCTCGTTGTTCATCAAATTTTCTGAGTTGCAATTCTCATTAAATGCCTTCTCAATTTCGATTGATTTTCCCTCCAAGGTACTGGATAGCACTTTCTCTTGGCACACTTTTGATAGATCATTTAAACCATTAGAGGCTGAGTTGATATTCTGAAGGACTGGCTTAAATACCTACGAGATCTTATATGTAAATAGATACCTTGTCAATGCGTCTTGTGATCTGGTCAGACTCCCGTAAAATTCTCTTGACTCTGCTAATATCGGAATCGGATGGCAAAGAACAACGCTGTTTGGTGCAGCTGGGAAGACCCAAATCCAGTTCTTCCTCCTGAATAGGCATACTTTTTTACAAAAAATCGAACCCGAGCCAACAAAGCTTACAATTTGGATGGGCTGCAACAGATTAGCACAAATTTCTTTCTCGAATTGTTCGATGCCGTCCGAGCGAGCTTGTTCTAACTGATCCTGAAGTTGCATTGAAAGTGATTCAAGATCATCGACAGTTTGCTGAAGCTCAACGTCCAGTCTTTGCATAGGTAGTTGGGATTTTGGAATTTCGTCCTGGATTACAACATGTTTCACTATCTATTTTACACAAATTTAGCATTAAGCTAACAAGTGGTCAGGTAAACGGTCTGACCTTATTATAAACAGAATTTCGAAGAGATAAAAGGGCGGTTCGTGCAGCGGCTCGCTGCTGTTTGGTCAACTGCTGCCCATTAAACTGAGCAAAGCATTGCTCATCAAAGAGCCTCAGGAGCGTATTAAGATGAGAACGAGTCCCCACACGTAAATCGAGATCCATGGAGATGTCTAGCTCGTACTATTGCATTCAGCAGGCAATGTTAAAATCGAAAGATGGCGCCCTTATATAGATTGACTTCTGCTGATGGAGGAATAGGAAGGTCCCTCCTCTTCACTACTTCAAGTCACACTCACGGACACCATACAGAAATATTTCTCCATGTCCTACAGATATTTATTGAAATATCCATTGAACCGGAATTGAATTGCCAGTAATAATGATTGAATCAAGGGTGATACTCTGATTTGTGATATTCTTGTGGAATAGAATTTTGGCGAACGCACTGAAAAACTGGGAAATGAATTGGTGAAATAAGAAAGCGAAATAATCAGCGTTGCAGAGCACTCGCTTGGACATTGAATTATTTCAATAACATCTGAAGCAGGGCTCGAGATAATTCCTCAACATTTTCTTCTGCATTTGAAGTATGCGCATTAGCAGTTCCCCTGCGGAAATCTAAACGCTTGGGTTTTGCATTGTCGTTCATCACAAATTTAGGTAGCGGAATAACATCAGGATTTGGAGAGATATATAACGATGAAGTAGCATAGCGATGATGTCCCGGCTTGATCGGTTTTTTCCGCAATGAAGATGAGTCTTTAGAAGAGGAATTCCTTGCTGGCGATGGAGACGGAATAATTAGCTCGACATTTTCTTCATTAGACCCGGGTAAAAAGAAAGGAACCAGTGGTCGGCGTGTAGCGGTGGAAGTGTTATTGAGAGGTCGAGGATCCGAATGAGGAGCGTTAATTGGAAGCGAATTCTGTACAGTGCTCGCCTCTTTTGGAGACTTTTTCCTGCTCTTTCCCATTCAGTAGCTGTGATAAACCAGACGAAATAAACAGGAGCGAAGTGAACAGGAATAATCAATAGAGCATGATAAAGGCCAGGCTTGATATGATGTGGATAAGCAGCGCCCAGACAATGGGACTGAACCTGACTAGGGAGCTCGGATCCCTTCTTCAAAGACTTAGACAACGTGAGAGATCTCACACGCACAATGACTTCACAGCAGAAGTTACAAACTCAATGTGAAATTCCACAATAGCTGGTGTCCTTTGTGCGCCGATTTATGGGCTTCATGATGCAGACTTGAAAGCTTGGATGTCTTGTTGCATTTGCAGTTATGAATTATTTCCAAAACTTTCGGCACAATTCTGAAAGAGAAAGATACGTACTTACATCGGCCAATCGCTATGTTATATTTGGTCTAGACTTCAAAGCGCTGAGAGAAGAAAGTAGTAGAATTTATGATTACAAAAACGTTCGATAAGCAAATGATATGTAGTTTGTTATGAGAGCAGCAATCTGTCTCACTAACATCATCGTTACATCTCTTCGGTTCACTTCAATATCGCTGCTTTGTGGTTGTCGCATCCAGCACCAATGGCATCAGCACCGTATGATGGAGCCAAGCGAAGGCTCCTGACAACTCATGATCAACCAAGTGCAGACAATTTTGATTCTATCGATGGTGCAGCAAGACTGGGACGATTAGGTCCACCACCTTTCCTTCATCCTCGTCGCTTGCCTATTCGTACAACTATAGCTGCTGTTTCGTTGTTACTTATTGGAGTCGTGTTCTCTATCTCCGGTCTGGCAGTTTTCCTAAAGTCGAGCTTGCACGATGCATTGCCGTTTTTGATTATTGGAGTCATAGGTATGTAGAATATTCGACACGGTTTTCAGGGAATTCATTTCTGCCTAGGTTTCATTCCGGGTTCATATAACAGCTGGATATTATATCAAGCTTACATGGGAGTGCACGGCTTTGATTATAGTCAAGTGCCATCGTATGATGAATGAGGCTAAAGAACTGTAAAATGAGGTTGCATTCCGATGTTCAGCGGTCACGTTGACACTGAAATAGGGGTTCTACAGAGCCAGAGTCTTGATGTCAACGTCACCATCATTTTACAATTTTGCCAAAGCTAAAGCTAGACACTATGCATACAGAATCGTTTGACGTTTCTGGATGGAAATTCGAATTTGTAATATGACAAGTTGTTCCTTGATTCCAGGAGCATGTATTATTGATCGCTGTCACTTTGGATGGAGTCTTCGTCTCTATCGCAGTCAGCTTCACTCTCGGATTTGCAGCTGCCTTCATAATCGCTTGAGTCAGAATCTTCGAAACTTGATTCATCGCCAGATGCGATGTAGCTTGGTAGATCGTCAGGCTTCTTTTTACTCGCGCCGCTAGCGTTTAATTCTTCGTCCAGAGGATATATCTTCTCCGAATTGTCTAAAAATTCTGGCAAGTCATCGACATAAAATTTGAATCTCCTTTGAAAGAAAGTTTTGACGCAAGAAACATCTCGCTCGAATTGATCCATAGCATTTGGATGAGCGCTTGATATCATCTGAGGAAAATCGATCAGATAAGTATTTTCAACATCGTCACACAGAAGATTGAATTCGTTGAAATCTCCATGGATAATGCCAAATCTGTTGCTCTTTTTTAGAAAAGGTAAAGCGAACGAACAGGAGAATAGCTTACTCAGATAGCCGAACTATAAGCCGCATCAGTTTTTCGTAAACAGCTTCTGGATGGGCTAATTCACGTATGTTGTTCATCAAAGTACCAGGAAGCATCGACATAACAACACAATGTCGATTGCAATCAATCGGCTCAGGAACGGGAAAGTCATGATTGTAGAGAGCTTTCATATACTCAAACTCTCGAGTCGCAGCTAATCTGAGTTCGGTAAGCAAAAGTGCAGTTAAAGAAATGCAGTCGATAAGCACCTGGACATGTATAACCAGGAAGCGCTCTTTCGCTTCCCCATATAATCACGCTTTTCCTTGATGGCTCTGAAGGAAACTCGACCCAACCGGTGCAACTTCAGAACCATACGTCGGTCACTATCGTCAGTTACTTCGTAAACATCGGATTCCTTGCCAACACCGACCCGGCGTCCGACAGAGGAAACAACTCCTCGCGATACCAGAGCCTTTAAAGCTAGAAAATCATAGCCAAGGTAGGTGAGGCGATAACCATCACACTTTTGTCTGCTATGAAAGACAAGCTTGTGCTTGTGCACGTTTGTCAGACCTCTGGAAGCCGCGCTAGGTGAAAGGCCCGACAGCTGAATGATCAAATCAAGTGGAACCAGCTCGTGGTTCTTCATTCCCAATTCAATGCCAGTGAGGACTCGGAAATCGTTTCCTGTCAAATATTTGACCATGGAAACATCGAGTTTCATGATTCCGAATGCGAGGATCCTTGGTAGAGAAGTCAGAGACCTATAACAATCTATCCATGACGGAATCTGCGTGATTCGCAGTTTTGTTACTTTGTCGCTGATTTGTCTCGGGCTCAGCTCCTTTGGTTTGAGTTATTTGTTTGAGTCATCGAGGCAACCTATATCGAAGCCAGTTTGCAATACGATCACTTAATGATTGATTATTAAGTCATAAACCCAATTTGCCTGTGGTTTGAGCTGTATCGATTGCAAACAAGGAGCTAGTCTGTGTTGTATTCGCTGGTCTGCTTCTGTGGCTGAGAAGTTCAGTGACCGCTTCGTTCGAGAGACTCTCGTAAACGCCCTAGAAAACTCATGCAGGTGTGGGCTACCACCACATCGAAAAAAATCAGATACTTGAGAGTAGAGACGTCCGATAGGCGAACCAATGGGTAAGCAAGACAGAGAGAACGCGTGCGAGAGCGTCATCATGTCCAACTGCTGTCTGTCCGACTTTCATGTGTTATCCCCTATAGCTTGTCCACTCTTCTGATATTTCATATATGTCCATATAGCACTTGACCAACCTCATTTTGGTATTGCTCTATATAGACTCTCTCATCGCTCCAGATTGGCCAATTCTCCATAGTTGATTTCATTCGGCTACTGTCCTAGACATGTCATCGATGTGGACCCCTAGCGACATGAAGTTCTCCATTATTGAGTCGACCTTGAGAGAAGGGGAGCAGTTTGTCAATTCCTTTTACACTACGGAACAGAAAATCGAGATCGCAAAAGCTCTCTCCGATTTTGGTGTCGAATATATCGAGGTTTGCATTGTGAGCATCGACTCAAGATGATGATGTAAAGGCTTCCCTCTGATCAGGTGACCTCTCCGGCTGCCTCACAAAAAAGCTTCGATGACTGCAAGATCATTGCCAACTTGGGCCTTAAATTCAAAACGCTCACACATACCCGTTGCACTCTAGAGGATGCTAAACTGGCTGTAGATACTGGTAAGCACTGCATTCCGAATCTTTTATAATAGACCGATTTGTTTGTAAAGGGGCTCAAGGGATTGATATTCTGTTCGGTACGTCATCGTATCTGAGGAATTTCTCACATGGGAAGAGCATGCAATATATCATCGGTAGCCAATGCAATTCCACAATGCAGCTTTAGCACTCAAATGCTATAGAGGAGGCCACCAAAGTTGTCGAGTACATTAAAAGCTGTGGACGTGAAGTTCGGTTTTCCTCAGAGGATTCGTTTCGAAGTAATCTGGTTGACCTGTTGAATGTCTATCGAGCTGTTGATCGTATCGGTGTTGATCGCGTTGGTGTTGCTGATACCGTTGGAATTGCACGACCAAGACAGGTTCTTGCGCTCCATCATTTGGTCTTATTAACGAAGATGTAGGTATATGAGCTGGTACGAACTCTACGGTCTGTTGTGTCGTGTGATATAGAGATGCATGCCCATAATGACACTGGTTGTGCCATTGCTAACAGCTATACTGCTCTTGAAGCAGGAGCTACCCACATTGATACTTCAATATTGGGGATTGGTAGGCAACCAATCAGAATGGTGATAGATTTTCAAGTAATCTTTAGGTGAACGTAATGGAATTACTCCTTTAGGAGGGTTTCTTGGCCGTATGTATTGCGACAATCCGGAGGTGGTCAAATCAAAATACGACCTGCCTGCTCTTCGTGATTTAGAGAACTACATCGCAGACATTGTCGATATTCAAATTCCATTTAATGTTAGATATCTATACAGTATGTCCCAATGTCTGATCGCCATTTATTGCAGAATTACATAACTGGATATTCCGCCTTTTCTCACAAAGCAGGTCAGATTCTAGTCGCTATAGTCAATATAGCTCATTAGAAATAGGAATTCATGTCAAAGCTTTACTGAATAATCCTTCAACTTACGAAGCATTACGGCCTGAAGATTTCGGCATGACTCGCTATGTTCATGTCGCTCATCGCTTAACCGGCTGGGTAGGCAGTGAAAACCTGTCAGCATCCGTTTGATTATGTGATTAGAATTCGATCAAATCTCGAGCTGAACAATTAGGGTTGGATATGCCCGACACTGCAATCAAGGCTGCTACTCAGCAAATTAAGGCACTATCTGATGTTCGCAAGACAACGCTTAATGACGTAGACGCGATATTACGGGAGTTTGAATTGGAACATGGACATAAAAAGAATCGAGCAGGGAAATCTACAATTACGAACAACGGCTGCAACGGGACTAACGGCTATGAGAAAGGAGAATGTGACGATTCGACTGGTGGTGAAGGCGAGCCAGAACGTGGTGAGTTTGCCGAATGACTGGGCATTGACGATTTCTCTCGTTTATACTATCCCTTAGAGTGATTATATTTTGAATATGGAGACGAATAAAGCTATGATTGTGGTGGACTGATGAGTTGTGACGGCGTGGCCTGTCTTGTTACATGTATTAACCATCATATACTGACAGTACTTGAATGTTATTAGAGTCTGCTGCTGGATTTCGTCAGTGGCATATTCGATATCAATATCTGTGTCAATGGCAGCAACTAACACGACGCCGTCTACTACTACGAGTATGTTTCTTTGGTTGGAAGAAAATTCCCTGCAGAATTCGCTGTGTTCGAACCCGGAGATACTTTGTTATCTGGAAACGAAGACGTTATGCAGACTTGTGGCTGAGGCGCCTGACCATGGGATTCTTGCACAGAGTCATTCTTATATGGAGAATTCGAACTCTGTGTGAACGAACAATTCTTAAAACAGGTTTCAATGCTTGGACATCTGGGCACAAGCGCATTTCAGCTGCCATGCTCAAATCGACCTGTTTCTATGCGTTAATGCAGCAGAAGAAAGTGATGATAGCCTGGACCAGCTATCATCGAAAGCTTGCTGGGATAGGAAACCTGATCTCCAACCAGAGTCGCTCGGCTGCTAAAGCCCGTTATTGGAAGCGGATCAGATTGATTTGTCGAGCCCGATGGTGCCTGCGTACCATTCAAGATGGGAACCTGATAAAGTCGTATTGGTTGCTATGGACTCGTTATCGAAAATCTCTGTTTAGAAAGGCCGATGGGCATTTTCAGTCAACGTTGACTAAGAAGGCATTGTGTCATTGGAAATATTGTCATGATATCTATAGAGCTGTTTTTAAAGTAATCGTTCTAGATCACTCAATTCAAATGAAATCAGCACTATATTTATGGAGACTGGTGGCTGCAGATCGGCGCTCGCTCCGATATAAGGCGTTTCAATTATGGCGGCTAAAACACTTGTCTCGGCTAATTCAAGATCGTGTTCGATTTCGGATCTGTTATCATAGTTTCTATTCATGGCAAATGCTCTGTCAACGATACGTCCATTTTCGCATGGTTTTTGCCGCATTCCAGAAATGGAAGCTTAATTTTGGGTTGAGGCAAGTTGAGAGAAGGTTCACTGATCACCTTCGACGAAAGGTTTTTGCTGATTGGCTCGGCTGCTGGATGGAAACCCACCAATGGAAGAAGAATTGTTTGGCGGCAACGTCCTTACATCGAAAACTGCTTCTAGCAAAATTCCAGCGGAAGTGGATGCAAACGTATATTAGATCAAATTGCCTGAGGCAGCTCATTTATCGGTTTCAACTGAAGGTTAAGGTCCAGTTCTTTGCAGTATGGAATCAGTCAACAATCAAGCTCTTATCTATATCGAAAGAAAGTACGTCCTGTCAGATCGACCAAAATCAATCAGCAGATTCAAATGATTCAAAGTTTGGTTCCAATCTTGATGACGAGAAAGAGGCTGTGATATGCTCGGAGATTGACCCATTAGCTTATGCCATGTCCAGGCATCATTATCGCCTAACTCGGGAGAGAGCATGTTTTCGTAACTGGATTTATTATTGCCATATTTTACGATTTTATCGTAGAACGGCAACCAGGCATAATCGTCACAATGCTATCATATTTTTAATCAATTGGAGGACACAAACCATCTTACAGAGAAAATGTCTTGGATTTAGGAGAAATCAGACGAAGATTCGCTATTGGCATGCATGGGGTCAATTATCAAAGCATTTCCGTAAAGCGCGATTGTTTACAGAGAAAAAACGATTGCATTTCCATCTACGTAGATGGCGACAAACACGACTGAGAAAACTGCACTCACTACAAACAATATTTTATGCATGGCGTCAACTAATGTCAAGACGATGGGCCATGAATAAATGTAAAGCAGCTCTTGCTCGTCGTGTATTGAGGCAGTGGATTAGCACACGGAAGTTGAAAAAATTCATCATTCGTCGACATTTCAGAATATGGATGCATACCCTTAAGCACAACAGCGACTTAATTTTCAAATTCTTGGTTCGGTTATCACAAAAACGGAAACAATCTATTTTAAGTTTATGGCATCGCAAAATCTACCAATCTGCCAATGAGTTGAAAAGAAAATATGTCGTTATCTGGCATAGGAAACTGCATCGGAGGAGAAAAGATAGAATTGAGCAGATATTAACCAGTTGGAGCTCTGCAAAGCGTTGCTCGGTTAAGCAGGCATCATTTAATACATGGATGAGAATGTCAAGAATTCAATCAAGGCTCCGACAACTTCGCCATATTCAGAACATGTCTCTTAAGGCGATATCACTTAGGGCCATGATCCGATTACGCACCTCTTTCGAATTCAACCGAAGATCAAATTTTAAACGATCTTTACATATCTGGAGGAAGCACTTCTCCATGAAGGTTGTCTTTAAGCACGGAGAGAAAATACTTCAAAAATGGTTTTTGGACATGTGGCGAGCGAAATCGGATCAGATCAGGGATGTGCACTTAAGGCAGGGCACTCTAAATTTACATTTCAAAAAATGGCAACGAGCATTCACGACCTATGCTAATTCCAGACAAATTGCTCTCAAGCATATGAATCAGGTCTTGAGTGAGATGAAGGCGATTCGGCGACTGTTTCGATATGCAATCGTATTCAACCGCATTCGACTTTATCGATGGATATTTTCAGCATGGAAACGCTGCCTTATCAATGAGCAGACGACGCTAGCCTGCGTTGCTCTTGATTTTGTTAGACGAAAGTGTTTGAGCCGATGGTGGCAAAGATATATTGATGTAGCTTTAAACAAGCGATGGCACAAGCTCAACAAATGTATAGATTCTACAACTGGAAATGAACGTGAATGCTGATTATGATAGATGATTATATACAGTAGAATTTTAAGTCAATGATATTGATCTCTGGCTGCCATACGTTTGATGAATTCATAGCCAGCGATTCCAGCAATGCTGTAAGGCAAAGCACCAAGCAATCTGGCCCCCGATCCTCTCCAAAGTCCCAACATGGATTTATGAGCTCGAACAATTTCCATAGACGACAGATTTGACATTGTCGTCTGTTTAAGAGTTTTGATGAGATCTAATGGGGCAGTGCTCATTACAGCAACGGAAGCAGCAGCAACGCCACAAGACCCTGATAACAGAAGATCAGTGATGGACAGCGTTGAGGACAGAGATGGGAGCGGTCTGTCAATAGTTCTGTATAACCCTGTCCTTGAGGTGGAATCTAATAACAGATCTCTCAGAGATGTCTCATAAAGCCGCCATGACTGATATTACAAGTTGACCACCAGATGGCTGAAAATGGTATGTATAGAGCAGCGCTGGTCGTGAATCCTTTGTATAATCCTTTGACACCTTCTTTACGTATAATCCGCTTCACAGTGGAAACTTTGTCATTGTGATTAGACAAATAAGACAAAATACGGTTTAAGATCTGACCTGAGCTGCCTCTATCTAGTTGTATCGACTGGCTGACAACATCAACGGGGACCATGACCACCTGAGAGGATAATGAAGCAGCGGCGCCTGCTATTCCAGATCGCATCGGGTCTTTCATACCGACCCTTTCTCTGACAGATTCGTACACAGACATGTAGATGATTTGTGATGGAATTAGCCCGACAGCTAAACCGCTGTCAATTCGAAGAAGAGAGAAAATGCATTCTCACCTAATGATGGAAATCCAGACCAGAAGCCAGCAATCCCTCTTGTTTTGTAGATTGATGAAAATGCTAATGATATTGAAGAAGAAGATGATGGTCTCGCTTGCATATGTCTGTCATTTCTCATAAGTTTGTTACTTGAGTGACGTGAGGCCTGGACATTACGTCTTGATGAGGGTAGAGGGATATAATCCCAGACGTATGGCCATAAATACGATAAACTGCCAGACAAACAGTCGGTGTTTGTCGAGATGACGCCATGTCAGCTCAAGATCGTCATCAGGCTGGCCAAACGCCTCCATGCGGACTGCGTCTTCACACGGCCAAATGCACATTTTTCAAGCCACATTTCTCCTGATATACAGTATAAACGAAACAAATAAATACAATTCTGTTTGTTTGTAAATATATTATATGTGAATAGATATAGATAGGCCTGGTATAATATTACATGTCTTGATCGGGACGCTAATCTGGTTCACAATGACGATTCGCACAATTGGTCCAATGAATCATGCTGTTATTGCAACGTCCAGCAGGCAGCAAAGCATGCACACAAATCCATGAAAGGAAATGCCTGCCCTGATATCTTTTGCAGATCAAGAACATACCCAGTAGATCGAGAGTTTTTGTACAGTTGCACTCCAATCTTGACATCAAGCAGACAATTCACGCCCGGCTGCACTTGATACAATGTTTTTAACTTGTACGGGGCCAGCATGACCCATTTCAGACCAAGTAGCCGAAGTATTCTAAAGACTTCGTTCATAATCTTCATGGGTTCTGTCCTCGTTTGTATTCCGAGTAGCCATAACCGTCGATGCCTGCCGAAGAACAGACGGTTTCGTGGCGTAGAGCCCGGTGTTTTCGGGCTGGTGTTTTGGCTGACATTTGCAGATGCCGGATTGCTCAATCGCCTTGGCGTAGGACCACATGGGCAGCCATCCATATCATTCTCATTTGGATGTTGATACTTTAAGCGATTTCGAAGTAACTGGAAGGATATTAGGAGAGAAAACCTGGACATGAGCCAGTAGAACTTACAGATGAAGCTGGTGATGGAATAACTTCAGAGATTTCTATATCCATTTCAATATTCCTTTTATGGTCGAGCATTAGATGGTAGGCAACAGACATCGGCCTCAATTCTTCATGATTGGGAATTGAGGAGTTCGTCAGCAGATCGGGCCCGAGAGCTAATGCCTCCAGTACAGAATCACGAGAAAATCCCATCTCCACAACAGCAGCTAATGCATCTTCATCAATAACGCGATGCTTTGTGATGTTTTGACTTGCTGATACTCGAAGATAACGAGGAAGTTTTGTAGTGAACCAAGGATGCTGCTGAATGCCTTCAATTGTAATCCGTTGCATGGGATCCACAATTAACATTTTGGGGATGAGATCACGAGCTCCTTCAGATAGATAAGATGGCAGAACGAAAATCCCCTCTGTTGAGATTTAGCAACAGTGAACTACACAAGATTTAGAAGGCCACTAAATTACCTCTAATCTTCCTGAAAAGATTCGGAATGTTTTCGTCATCGAATGGAAGACTTCCACATAGTAAAGCGAATAAAATCACACCACAGCTCCAGACGTCAACTTCAGGTCCAGCATATAGACTTCCAGATATAACTTCAGGAGCAGCATAATTTGGTGAGCCGCAGCTAGTCTTCAGAAAGAACCCATCCCGCATCATATTCGACAAACCGAAATCGGCAATCTTCACATTATTGGATTCGTCAAGAAGCAGATTTTCTGGTTTTAGATCCCGATGGACGACCATATGAGAATGGCAATATTGCACCCCAGAAATAATTTGCTGAAAAAAACGTCTAGCTTCATTCTCTGGTAAACGTCCTCTGGATACAATATAATCGAACAGTTCGCCTCCAGACACATACTCCATGACGACGAATATATCGGTTGGGGTATCTATGACCTCGTACAGACGAATAATATGGGCATGCATAAACAGTCGGAGAATATTGATTTCCCGACGAACTTTCTGTCCCATATCCATCGTATTCAGCTTCTTCCTGTTCAATATCTTAACCGCCACCTTCTTATTAGTCGGCTCATGAACCGCAACTAAAAGCCAGGCAGTAGCCATCAACAACAGGCTCTACATAGCCGCCTCTATCCGACCTACTTTTTACTTTACTGAACGATCCGACGCCCAGGGTCTTGCCGAGTCGGTAGGGCCCGATCTTGACGAGAGACATGACCGCCAGGAGTCCTTTCAATAAAGGACTTGATAGGGGAACTACCTATGTACCAACTTACACCGGAACGCACTATCTAATCTCAACATCTTTCATGTAATGTTACATTTATTAAATCATAGAGTATCATTCTCTCTATATAAGATCTTAATTGTAATGTTACACTACAATACTAGTACATCATAGACTTATCATTCTCTCTATCTAATCCTATAGCAAACAGTCTCCAATCGGTATCTATATTAGATGTTAAAGATCTCGTCTAGAATCAGGAAATACCGGCGCCCAGATTGAGAGACGATTGTGAAGAATGTGATTGGCGACTGCCAGAGTTATGGCATGAAGCATTAGGAGCATGGCGACTGCAACTGTATCGCTATCAGTCTTGAATATATCTATACAACAGGTCGCTGACATCAATGCCACGTATAAGGTCAGAATGTGATGCCCTTTCTCTATCATTGCTGTCACATATTTAATTTTAGTTCAAGGTTATGTTCAGATTAGCTTACAAAGAATCCCAAGCCCAATCAAGATTGATAAGACAATACTATCAAAGTGTCCAGTTACTTTCTTGAATCCTATCGAAACAGGAATGTTGTAGTATTGTAGATAAATGTTAAAGCCAATGTTCAAGGAAAGAAGTACAATGAATAACCATTCTGGTCGACTTCTTAGTCTGAATCCTGATAGACAATATTTTATCAGAAATAAGTGAATTACTGGATGAATGTTTACCGACTTTGAGGTCTTCGAACAAAAAGGATAACTGGACAGTGATTTGTGTTTGCTTCCGAATCTGGCTTATTCGCCATGCGATCTGACGATCTCATTCCAACAGCGACCTTTATATAGTTATATTTTTATTAGCAAAGAAGTGGAGAATACCAATACCTTTCCAGTATTAAAAGTGATAAGAACTGGAGGAAGTAATGTCTCAAACTTTTGTCGATCACATAATTGTCCATTTGCATCGAATATGGTATTTCTAGTGACATGACAGTACATAGCAGGTCTTGACAATGACCCTCCATTTCGTTTTGGTTGCTGATTTAGATTAGGGTATTCGTTAGCAAATGACATTATCTGATATAAAGCTCAGGATCGAAACTTTGGTACTGAGTCCATAATGATAACCAATAACAAATGGCCTAGTTTGTTTTTCAACATTATTGGAAAAACCAGTGTTAGATAACTGATCGATCGGGTGTCAGAACTGCCCAGCTTATGATTATCAGTTGTGTTATTTTTTTCATTTTCAGCAGGATCACATGTCTACAGCCATTCCATATGTTATCAGTACTGAACATATCTGACCTGCATATTCACTCGCTGGAACAATTTCACTTTCCAGATATCCTCTGTGATCGCATGATCCCAACTTTGTTAATTGATTTTCTTTGGGCAGATGAGGAATTTATTGCTCAGTATTTCTGTCGTCCTGAAATAATGTTGTTGGGTCTATTGCAACTTTCACGTGGTTTCGTTGCCATTGATCAATTGTTCCAGTTCTCATCATATCTATTTCTCAGTCCATTGATGCTTTCCAATGTTTTTCATGAAAAGGTTATCGATTGACTCCAATGAACAATGAGTTTATTTCCTGCCTCATTCTTCCTCCCGCTATTATGTTCATATACATATTTGATGTATCTCTCCTTGACATATCCTTGTAGAATGTTGGCGATAGGACAAGATTTATCAAAAGAACA
Source organism: Polymyxa betae (assembly GCA_003693705.1). Classification (NCBI taxonomy): domain Eukaryota; phylum Endomyxa; class Phytomyxea; order Plasmodiophorida; family Plasmodiophoridae; genus Polymyxa; species Polymyxa betae. The sequence goes on from RBZT01000198.1 coordinate 86,032, forward strand.
AGTACGAAAACAGCAATAGCATCGCAAAATGCTCGTTAGACTCCCAGGTTGTTTGGTTTACCGACATTTCAATCTTCATGCATAATCACATGTTGATGTGATTGCAGCTTGTACGAAAATTTTCTTGAAATCAGAGTAGATTGAAAGATCAACTAGGCATCGGTGGCGGGCCTCCCTACATAGTTAAAAAGGAACCCGCTGTAGTACACAAGCAAAATAACAGTTTTAAGTATTGTATTTCATAGATTGACTGGAAATCTTTTCACAATTAAATGATATTGAACAACTTCTTAAGCTTGATGACACATTTCCAATCATCCTGACTGAGATAATCCTTAAAATTGGCTTTTAGCACATTAATGGATTGTCTGCTGATTTTACTGAGCAGCAAGTTTGTATGATCAAACTGTCTTCCATAGGTACATGCAGCATGACCTAATTTGAATCAATCTAAATTGAATCACAAGGACAAAATATGGACACAAACCTGGTTTAGGTTCAATCTTAATGCAGACCTGCTGGCCTGCCTTAGCTTCATTAACCTCCTTATGATTCAATTCCATTCCTGTCACTTCTCCAATGATGATGTCTCCTTTCTCATGCACACATAATGGAGTGCCTGATTACGTAATTCAATTAGTCATTCAATGACTGGATACGAGATAGGATACCCTTGCGAAGTACGCCTTCCTTAATCATAACACCAAGCAATATAGGATCTTTACGACAGAATACATAATCAGGTATAATTTCAAGTATACAGGGCATAATTACAACACTCTCAGCAGCTGCCATATTGGCACTCTGCAAATAACAATCAGATTATATCTGCAGTAACATACATTAACACAAAGACAGACATACCTGAACTTCTTTCATATAGGCAGTAAACTGATCAAATAAATGATAAATAATATCAGCAGTAAATATTCGCACAGCACGTTCTTGTGCATGTTGACGGGCTTCAGCAGAAACCTGAGCAGAATCCCATTTTAGAGAACAGATCTCCAATCAATAATCATGATAGACCTTAACATCAAATGCTAATATGCATGCATATTCTGGTTGCTTATCGACCATTATGGCAGCTTTGGAAACATCCTTCTTATGTACTGGACCAATACCAATACCTGAGACAGGAATCTTCATATCTGATAGGAACTATGATAACATATGATCAATGATCGCTACAGAGATTAGAAATGCATGATGACCTGCAATAAAGCCTCTAAAGATCCCAAAGTCGATGCCTGAACACAGACACCGCGACCTGATTTATCAACTTTTGATAATATTGTTGCCAGATCAGTCATGACTTCATCCTTAAGATCTTCAATATCATCATCAGGGCCAGCAACCAGTAACTGAGAACCGGCAATGGCATCTTCCAAACCAGAAGCTGCAATCTAACATATACATTGAACAGAGGCGGTGATAAAATTTGAAGATGGCACCTTAATACCAGCAGCTGCTCTAACAGTTTTAAGACGTTGATATTCTCCTTTAACTCGAAGTTCAGTCATTGGATATGGAGTTAGTAACGCTCTAATAGTAGTGACGATAGGACCATGAAGACCACATACAACAATAGTATCATTGACATGAAGATATCCATTACTCAATATAACATCGATAGTAGTACCAATACCATCAACTATTTTCACCTGTACAATAATTATATCAAATATGTATAAACACAGACATGTATCAGAACAAAACTACTGACCTCTAGAACAGTGCATTGCAACTCAGAGATATATTGCAAGCGCTCACTCATCATATGTTGACATAGCTGTACGAGAAGCATAAGTAGATCTGGAAGACCTTCACCAGTAATAGCAGAGGTAGGAACTAATGAGACATTCTTCCGAAAATCTGCATTACGGTAATACAGAGTACAGTTCAAGCCTAACATTCTCTCAATTACCCAACAAACCATAATCAAACGCCAGACCTTCTTCAGCAAACGCTCCGATAGTATTTCTAACACGTTCTTCAAATTCTTCTCTTGTATGTTCCGGCTATGAAATCATATTTACTACAGTTTACTGAGAATGAATGAAAGTACCTGATTTGCTAATGTAGTTGAAAATGGAGCCCATGGATCTGCTTTCCATCCATAAATACGATCCACCTTGTTTAAAGCGACAACAAAGGGAGTCTTCTTCTGTCTAATATAATCACCATTGTCAGATATGCAGGGAGATTTACAGAATTCAATTACCTCAATAATTGCAGTGATTCTTTGGTCTGCTGCTCTAATCCATGCATGATATCTACCACCAATATAGCAATATCACCTGTGATTAGTTTAGAGCTGTATCTTATGAATGAATAATGAAGATTATACAGAGTGAAGAACCACGGGTTCTGAGATTGGTGAAAGATTCGTGACCAGGTGTATCAATAATTAATAAACCTGGTAGTTTATACTCAAGTTGCTTTTTCTGTAGACGAATATGAAATCAATTGAAGGAACAAGAGCGGAATAACCTGTAGAGCATTAAGATCTTTGGTTTTCTCGACAATAGCAGTCATAGGGAAGTATGAAGCACCAATCTGTTGTGTAATACCACCAGCTTCACCATCTTGAACCTAAACAGGTAAATCAGTATGCAGTCACCAATATCAGATAAGACTATGAGACCTTGGTCCGTCTAATCTTATCCAATATCTTTGTCTTTCCCGTATCAACATGACCAAGAATACAACAAATTGGAGATCGAAGATTAGTCTGAGATCTCTCAGCCAATGCAGCCTCTTTTCTCTTTTCACGTCGAGCTCGAGAATCTACTTTAGATTGTTCTAAATATCAACGATTTATAGGAGCTAAATGAACAATCCAGATTAGAACTTACCACGAGCATCGTGTTCAGAATCTGATTCTGATCCAGGTTGAGACTGATCTTGGTTCTTATTAGATGCAACAGTAGTAGGTTGAGACTGACGACCATTTCCATCCAGCTTTTTCTGTTCAAAATTTTTATGACAATCTTCTGCTTCTTTGTTTTGACTTTCTTCCACCAGTTCAAGTTGCTGCCTCTCAGCCTTCTCCCTAAAATACATCAAAAATATATGAAAGACCGATCAATTGAAATATGGATTCAGTACCGTTCTCGAATGAGACGTTGTTTCTGTCTATAAGCTCTGGCTTTAGCTCGTTTAGCCCGTCGCTCTTCCTTCTCACGACGAAGACGAGCCTCATCTTCACTATCCATATCCCAATCTGCAACAACTGAACCTGATGATGCTTCACTCATGATATCCTCTTCAGATATCTCAGGTTCAGGTTCAGGTTCAGAACGAATAGGAACAGGTTCTGGTTCCGGTTCAGGAACATTCTGCTCTTCTTCTTGCAGAGCTTCTTCTTGTTCAACTTCAGGCAGCGCTGCCTTTGCCAATAATTTCTCCTTCTGTGTTAGTTTCTTTACCTTTCTGAGCGATACAAAAACTGAGCAAACCTGTCGAAACGAGAACGATTACGAACCTTCTAGGTTTTGGTTTGGCTCCATTGGCAGGTCGTTCGACTTTATCAGGAATCAGACCTTGAGCCCTTAATTGCTCCACGTAAGAAGCATCTCTGTTAGCTTTAGCTTTTTGCCCTAAATGTCTCGTCAGCAATAAGTTCCATGTACATAGCTACCATAACGACGACCTTTCGTTAGCAATTTTCCTTGACGACGTAGTTCCTCTTGTTTCCGCTTCTTTTCTTCAATCTTTCGAAGACGCTCTTCTTCTTTACGTTTAGCCTTGAATTAGCAGTGAGTCAAAAGAGCTAGGCATGAATAGGAATATAGCAGAAACCTCTTCCTCTTCCTGACGTTGTTTCTCCTCAATTTTGCGAAGACGTTCCTCTTCTTGTCGTTGGAATTCTTCTTCTGCTCGTTTTTCAGCTTCTAATCGTTGTTTTAGAGCGAGAATGGCAGCGTTGGTTTTGGACGCGACAGGAGCAGCAGCAGGTTCAGGTTCCTTGAAAAATAAACTGAGCGTGGGCACAGAAATTAACAGAGAAGAGAACCTTCTTCTTTTTTTTAGGTTTCTTCTTTTTTTTAGATTCTAATTCCTCGACAGCCAGAGGAGAGGCTAGTTCAGCTAACAGATCGTCAAGACCACCACCATCAGCTTGCTGTTGATTGGCAGTTTCAGACGCAGGAGCAAGCTCGGCAGGTTCTGATTGCGATTGCAAGAGAATATCGATATCATCCTAAATGACAGTTAGTTTAACAGATTTATAACGATATCATTGAAATCTATTCCAACTGACATTATTTGTAGAATCAGCAATAGCGCCTGATCCAGACTTCTTCTTCTTCTTCTTCTTATTCGAAGCAGCAGGAGCAGAATCAATCTCTAATTCAGCTAAAAGGTTGTCAATATCGTTCGATGCTGGTTTGGCTTTCTGTTTGGATTTGGATGCAGGCTCAGGACCGGAAGCAAATTCCGGTTGTTTCTGCTGAATTAACGAAGGCAATTCCTCCCCTTGATCACTGAAATCATCATCGTCACCATCATCAAGCATGAGGAATGCATTTCTAGCTACAGGTGTAGATTGTTCCTCATCAGAAGACGACATGGTCCTCTTATAAATAATATAGACGAATAAATTGTAGTAATAAAAGATGATAGAGATGCGCAAAGGCCCTGCTCCACGGACTCCGTAATATTTCCATTTATTTTCTTTTCAGATAAAATCCAAATCTCGTTATCGATAGGTAATTTACATACTGGCTAACCGCTAAGCAAACCTCACAATTCAATGAATTGACTATAGGGGTAGGTTTGCCAAACAATGGACCAACCTTACCGAAGACACTCTAAACATGAATGTTGGATTGCATTCTCGTGAATCATTGGTCGCTGTCGACTATGACAGAATCACCATAGAGTTCGTTATGATATTCTTATCCAGTATCAGGTAATAGTCATTCAAATTTGTGCGTAGTATAGTTGCAATATTTGTACTCCCTCTGTCCGGTAATAAATGTCCGGTAGGAAAAAGATCCCGGGATTAAGGTCAATCTTTGCTTGAATCTTTCTATTTGGCGCTCAAATGAAAGGGTTTGGCCAGAGCTATCTGATGCAGAAATTTTCAGCTTCAGCCGAGCCTTGCTCGCTGAGATATTGTGCGTTGAACCTCGTCGATTTTAATTCATGTTTTGTAATCACCGGCCTCGTGAAATGAAGTTTCCAGGATTAGCTCCGACCATCCACGAATCGGGGAAAAGTCCCCAAAAACCTAATCTAACCGATTAGCAGAGTCCAGATGTGTATGAGCAGTTGTTATCGCATCACAAGAATGGAAAACTCAAAATGGCACAATTGGAGATTTTATAAAATCTCTGTTCGTTTAAAAACTTTGAGCAATCTGGCAACACGACAACATCCAATCTCTGATGGGGTCACCCTAAGCTGTGGTATCTTCGAGGCGTAAGGGGAAATGTGCCCACAAGTCTAGCATGTTTGATCTAGAGGCAGTCAAAAAAGTGACGATGAATTCGAGACTAAACATCAGATCTCTGGGCTGCACAGATGAGTATTCCAACAAGCGCACTGGATGAACGTAGGCTGGATTATATACCTATTTCTAACCTTGCAGCAGTGCCTGATGAGCGCAAAGGAAGTCGAAGACGGGAATATATGTAAAATCAAAAATTCGCCGAAAGATCAGCTCGACAGAGCCGACTCTCTGCCTCTGTCGATCTCGTGTGATCCTGTCCTGGTTGAAAATGTTAAACAAATTCTTTTAAATCAACAATAAACAGCATTTTTCAGCAATTATGGAACTGGACATTTATTTTCGGACAACGCATAATAACGGAATCGGACATTTATTACCGGACAGAGGGAGTAATAAACATGGAAAGATTGACTTGTACATTGACAATTGCTTATTGGGTCTGGGCAATGTCCATTCATATTCATGTCTGATCAACATCTTACCATAATCGTATATCGATCTCCATCTCTAACTGCTGTTCCATTACATATTACACGTCAGACATTGATTGATGATCTGCTTGCTCTTCTAGGGCCAGATCCCAAACCAGATCGTCATTCATTGTATTCCATAACTGATAATGATGTAAGACAGCTGAGTGAACGTCTAAATGGTGATCAGAGAGCATATCTTTATAATCATGTGTATTATGGACCTGATATAAGACCTCAACAAGTTATGGATCTAGACTCTGCTAATAAGAAGATTGTATGAAACTCCCATGATACATGGATATGATATGTAATATATTCTATAGATAATGCTTGATCAAACTGATACTGTACAAAACTTGGTATGAATATGCTCATTCTAACTCTCCATTACAATTAAATATTGACATACAGACTGGCATTATTGCTAAAAAATTTGATATTGATGATGCATCTGAGTTATCATTACAAAGATATCAACGATCTTCAAGTTACTCATTTCCTAGTTCATGGATAAATTTATGTTTATATTCTATCAGGTTCTCAACTGCAATGGTTACGTCCAGATCAACCTTTATATAATCAAATATCAACTCAACACGTGGTTATATTAAGAAAGAAATTCTTTCTATTAGATCAGTCATTAACAGCAGATAGATCAGCATTACTTCATTTCACATTCTTAGAAGTATTCGCTTACTGATTATTATCTTAGTTGTCTAATTATTGGCAGGCTCGGCACTCGATTCTAACTGGTGTCTACGAGGCTAACTTCGATCAGACCGTTCAATTTGCAGCATTAATGATGCAAATCGCGTATGGTAATTATGATCCATTAATTCATGTAGCTGGATTCATGGAGTAATATATGATCTTTTCAAATAATAATGAGATCTATCTAATATCATTGTATATAGTGTTATGGAGTTCTTACCAGCACCATATCGATCAAGTCCATTTATTGAAGAATATGTATACAGAGAACATCGTCGTTTAAAGAATGTCGATGCTAACACCTGCAAATTACGGTTTCTACGTCGATGTTTTCAACTATCAACATATGGTGTCACATATGCTGAGGCTCGAGTAATCAATCTTCCAACTCCATTTGGCTATTTTTTAATTGAAGTTTCACATAACAGGAACAATCATCAGACGATGCATACTCGAGTGATATCCTGCTTGGAGCCAATTGTAATTTCGTTTTAATTCTGAATCGATCCAATAAGGAGGTATTTGGACGTCATCTTCTGGTGGAGATTAATGGCACTGAATTATCTGGCAATCGTTTAACATTGCGATTGAAAGGTCGTGATAGACATTTTTATTTCGAATCTGATCAGGATGCCATATTGCTTCATGATCTGATAGCTGGTTATACATCATTCCAAAGAACTCGACGAGAGCAGACCAATCTGGCAACATTTGCTGTGAATGCATCATTGATTGTACCAAAAAATGTTTCATGTCAAGATCTCTCTAATATGGCTGATTGCTCAATCTAACAGAATAGTATACGTCTATCATCATTGATAATGAAAGAATTCCATTCGTCATGATCTGGGACTTGTACTTTAATTAATCCAGAAATTGAACTGATACTTTTACATTTGAATATCTGGCTGATTGCCAGAACACGTCTCAGACCTTGATTATCGTGTAATCCCTTAATATCACATTCACGTATCCACTCATGCAATAATTGCATTTCGTTCTGTAGCCAATCCTTTCCTGTAGCTTTCTTTAGATGCGACTTGACCTCTACCAATCTCTCCAGAAGTGAACATGAAATCACGTCCAACATTTCATTCATGATTAAGGATATTGTTGATATTTGCTTGGTCCTGCACACTATTTCTACTGGTTGTATAATTGATTCGATAATTTTTGGCATGAATGTAACCTGCTTCTTCACCACGTTCTTTTGGATTACTTGACTGAGAACTTGAACAGATTCACTTTGAAATATGACAGATATTGAGTCGACTAGATGGGCTAAAGTCAATCGAAAATACCAAATAATCTGTCGTATTGATTGTTGTGATTTATCAGCATTATCAACAGAGCTGATGATTATCTGAATCTCATCACATGCATCAATTAACATTTGTAAATGATCTTTTGATCTGATATGCGACATTGTCCAGAAATGATGTAAAAGATATCGATAGATGGATATAGAAATATGTTTGCCAGTACAATCTCTCAGGTATTGGATCAGATTTAAAGCTTCATATCGAGTTATTTCAGGTATGAATCTTGTACCAATTCGTTGTAGATCTAATCGCATCTCATGTTTCTGGTCTATTCGAATATTGAAATCCAGATTACATCCAGTATAGCATGATAATCTCCAAATCCAATCTCGGCATTGATTGTATAATCGCATGTCTATCATATCATTAAATGACGATATCTGCTTAATCAATACAACTTTGATCAGCTCTATCTGCTTCTGAATTCTCTCTCCAAACTGTCGCTCTATCCAGGCAGTACTGATTCCTTGATCAAATTTCACGAAACTTTTCTCGATTATGGTCTGAATTCGAGCAAATGCAGTTGAAAGTTGATCGAGTTCGATAAGCTGTCGGCATGCTTCTAGTTCATGACACAGTTCATTGATCATTGAATCTCGTCGAGTCTGTTCTGTCCGCTTCCATTCCTGATCAATCTCTTCACCATACAGCTGAATATGATTATTATCCTGAATCAAGTTATGAGGGAACAGCTCTTTAGCAATACGATAGGAAGCTCGATTGATGGCGATAAAACGTTGACGCTTGAATATCTGCTGATCTGTGTCATAACAGTGAATGGGAATTGATTGTAGATGTCTCTCCACTAATGATATAGACATATCTCACTATATTACTCATACGCTATGATCAATTCAGGTACAATTCCACATTAATTATATTCATATATCATTAGTATCGCCACTATTTAGGATCGCCTCTCGATAAGAATACTGTTTTACCGGATCAGGAGTAAAATCTTCCAGTTTGAAATCGGCAGAAGAAATGGCTGGCTTCTGAGACCCTTGAGGAGGATTCTGACATGGAACAATATCTGACTGGTGTGTGCCATGATTCTTGATAGGATCTGATACACGATAGATAGAGCTAGGCTGAATCTGGATTTCACACATTGGACATATGCCTTGAGTAGATACGTATGATATCAATGATTGATATAATGCTGGAAATCGACATGATGGACATTCTGACCACTGACTCAATACCATATGTTTGCCCTAAATGCAATATTCAATGATAATATTATATGCAATATAAATATATAATACAGTTACTGAACAGAATGCTATACTATTCTTACAGTATACACAATCAAGTACTGTATCAGGAATTAAATTCGAACAGTATGGACATGGAGATGTCTCTTCTTCTTCCTCATCTTGAACACGTCTCCTGTTTAATCAATCCATATCAGTCATGGATTCATTTCCATTCGTACCATAACCCAACCTCACTATATCCTCAATCTTTCGTTTAACTTTGGCATTCAACAATTGACGATATTCAGGTCGCATCAGCATTGCAGCGAACTCATACGCGGATTTCCTCATGCCTGAAAATTCTCCAATCAAGCTTCTACAAAAACCAGGACAGAATACATAAATTACCAGCTCGAACACATTCAATAACGGCAGATGTTAAAATTGGTACAACATGCTCTCCAAATTTACTGATGTTCTTAGCCACTCTGATCAACATACGAGCAGCACCCTGATGATTCTCAGATTGAACCAGATACTTGCAGCAAGATTCAGTTTCAGTAATAGAGCTGATAGGATTGATACCTTAACGAGTACATAGCTATGAAGTAGAACCAGACTACGATTTAGCTCGTCTGGAACAGGAAGCCCACGAGTCCTCAATTCCCTCTCTGAAAACACCAACATCCAGTGTGCTGATTTATATCGCCCTTGTCTCTGCTCTTCTTCTGACATTATAATCGCCATCTTCCCAGCTCGATTCCAATCCTCCAAAGCAATTAGCAACTGCAGGACATGTCTTGGATCTCGACTTCTTCCATCAGTCTCACCCAGAAGACAACGTTCAATCATAGTCACTAATTCATTTCTATCTGGATCTTCTTTTGTCTTTCGGATGACATCAATAGCCATCTCGATAGCGTTATCATCGCCTAACAGGAATAACCGCACTGCTCGCTGATATTGTCGTAATTGCAGATAGCAATTCGCCGCTTTGGTCATCTCCTTTCTATTCTCATAATATGATGCTATTCTATGATATTGCTCAGGGGTTCCATGATCAGCAAGATAGGATAGATAGAGATCCATACGATCAGACTGTTCAGCTAGCTGAAAAGCTTCTGATGATCTCTGTGAAAGCATCAGGAATTCTATTGCAGAATCATAATCGCGGTTCTGTTTGCAGAATTCGGCAATGAGATCAGCTCCTTCTGCACATCGAGTCTGTCTAACAATAGAGAAGGCTTTGGATGGATCAAGATGCTCGAGATTTAAACGAACCACAGATGTGACATCTTCTGCAATTTCATAGGCGCTCTCTGCTTCAGCAAAGTCACCCTGCTTCTCTTTAGCTTTAGCATACAGAGCGTGAAGCTTGGGAGTGCTGATGAGTTTCATGAAGGGACCAGCCTCTTTGTAATTCTTTGTATAGATATAGATTGAAGCGGCTTTCTCATAAGCTTGACAGCGAGCATATAAATCAGCTGCATCTAGATACTGTTTATCATTCTCCAGTACAGATGCACATTCTCTCATCAGATTCGGATCCCCCAGAGCAGAGATTATTTGTCGTCCCTTGGCTACATCACCTAGATGCATGGCAATACGTGCAAGACCCTGCAGACGTTTTTCATCATTCTGTCTCCCTCAACAATCGTTAGCCCTACCTTCTGGCACTTTTTCCAAATATCATCATGAACATTGGGTAACGTTTCAACAGCACGCTGATACATATTGCCAGCTTGATCATAGAAACCTTTCAGTTCAAGTTGAGCAGCATGTTCAAGACAAATGATTGGTATCTGAGACGAATCCAGATTTTGTGTTAAACGGTAGGCGCGATCCCATTGCAGCAGGTCTCTTCGCATATCTAGCGCTAATTTGGGCCGATTTGATAACAGAAACGCTTTCTCGGCGTCATCATATTGATTCTGTAGCAGAAATATGTGACCTGACAGGAGATTGAGTTCCTCCATGTACTGGATCTTCTCTAATTCAATAACTTTGCTGACGTAGCCCAAATATCTGCATACACTTATGGCCAAGCTGATATCCATCAGAGCGAGCGCCTTTGACAGTAGCGGTTTCATAACAAGATCCAGATTGTTATCAAAAGCTATTCGCCAAGCTTCATACAAACGCCCTAGCTGAATATACTGCATAGAAGCGGCAACAAGTCGATCTGGTGATACTTTCACGCCGGCCGTGATAAGTTCATGAGAAGCAAGGATACATGAGCTTAATTTACTGGGATCAGAAGCTCGTAATCCATAGACACAGCCGTTATCAAGTGCTACTGAAAAAAAGGCAGCAGGTAGTGCTGTCTTCTCAACAAGCGAAACAAAGTCGCCGGTAAGGCTTTGTGGTGTGTAAACGAATGTTGTTACAGAGTGCTCATCACGATTACTAACAGCTATAAAAACAGTTGATGACGACGACAGATCCCAAAGTACTGAGCGTGTCCCGACAGGAAATCCTAAAGCAAAGTTTCAAACTGATGCTCTACTAGCCAACTTTGCATATTACGTACCGGTTATTTCAGTTTTTTGACGTTTACTGGGACATAGTAAAAATGCATTACCAGAGTCGTCAATCACAACAGATCGAGTTCCTGTCGGACTTGGAAATACAGAGCGTAAGCCTTGATTGTGACGAAACTCATCAATTTGCTTATACACAGGAGACATGCTTCGATCCACAAGACAGTGGCGAATGCATCCATTGCTATCGCCGTATATAAGGAACCGGTCGATTAAGCCCATGGTAGTAATATTATTATCTCCAGACTCAGGCAATGTTTGTGAGCCTTCATGAACTTCACTGTCCTCAACAGCAACAAGTTGAATCTGCCCGTTTACGGTCAGAATGGCACAGTGAGTTTCGTTCAGCGCGATCGACTTGATAGAACCAATAGAATCAATCGTTCGAACCAGCTCTTTATCTTCCATACGATAAATCCAAACGCGATTGTTCATACCAGCAGCAATCTAAGCAGACGTGGTGTTAGGATTGAGCTTAAAGCGGTATTCCTAACCTACATATAAGTCTCCAACTGCCATAAATCCTGGTTCGATATCCAGTGACAGAGTCTTTTTATTTTTTTCGTCATCTTGAAGGTCTTTTACATAGGTGAGCTCTCGTAATGAGGACAAGAACACAGGAATCCCTTTATAGCATGCCCCCATTGGCGGAATAGAAATAAGAAAACTTGAAACCATTCCTGCAGTAGTGGAGACCTAGAACCAATGGGCCCCAAAATAGTGTGAATTCAGAATCATTAAACATACTGTGAGTATTTGCCCATCACTTGTCCAATCTAATGCTTTAGGTGCACCTTTCAGCTGATCCTTATCCACAGTCGCCAATTTCAATTCTCTCCAATCAGATAAATCAACAACTCGAACTCCATCATATGCACATGTGGCGAACATATTTCCTGTCAGGGTCACAGACATGGCACTCATTGGTTCGTCGTGTAGCTTTAGACAATGCAACTCTTCACCAATCTCTTTCATATGCGTCGATATGACCACAACGAAACCATTTGAAAATGAACATAACAAGTATCCGTCTCCATACCAAGCATAATCAATAATCTCCCCATACTTGGATTGGAAAGCCAGTTCAACCGGATTCAAGGTATCATCCAAATCGAACATGAATACTGTCTTTCTTTCCATATTCATGGACAAAGTCGAATCCCGATCTTTTTTTCTCTCTTCATTTTTCTTGTCTGAGAACCGCATAGATATCGGCAGTGACCTGAGGGCGGTTTCGTGAAGAGTGACACCTTCTGTATCACTTATCGTCACAACCTTATCGGTTGAGCACAACGCTAACTTGTTTTGTAGACTCCATGCACCACAAACAATCTTCTTGCTGTGCTTCCCGACAATTGGAACCTTCCTTTTAGTTTTTGAGTTGTACATGAGAAGATTTCCTTGATTTGTAGCAACTGCCAGTTGAGGACCAACTTTTGACCACAGCATCATGCAGGGATCTTTTAAGTTCGTATTAAGCTCGCTTTTGCTCTTTGATCGACGATTCCAAATAGTGATTTTGCTGTTTCCTTCCTGAAGGATCCCCAGCTGCTCCCCTTCATAATCCCAGGCAATCGATAGACATTGCCTGCACGAAATTAAATCCATTCAATTTGTAACCTCAATTGCCTACCCGCTTTCAGTAAGTTGAAACTGATCATATTCTTCTCCAGTTCTGTTCCATATCAAAACCCTTAGATTTACTCCACATGAAGCTAAGACGGTCCCAGCTGGATCCCAAGCAACAGCTACATTGCCAAACCCATGAACGTCTTCACCTCGACTGAATAGCAGCCGAGCAGGCATCGCTAGCCCACATACAACAGCAGAGTATATTCAGGATTCAATTCTATGACTACATGCCCTACATATACTGTCATCAGCGCCCTCCATTTCAATGAGATATTACTGTGCATAGTGACAATTAACAAGAGCATCAAAGATGGAAACCAAGCAGAGAGGAAAAGTGAAGAGTTAGAAGAGATCGATAACAATAACTTAGGAAGTGGTGAGTATTAGGATGGAATCGATTGTTTAAGTAAGCACATATACATAGTGGGTCCCTCTGTGATTTATACAAGATGAAATGTGTTTATGTGACACGCAGCCCTGTTATCGTCGTGGCCATGATGACCTTTACTAGATTTTATGAACTCGATCCATATAGGCACAACCTTTGAACATATATGGGAGCATGCAATAGTGCTCAGACGTTAGCCAATAATCCTTCTGCTGCGCTCAGCTCTGTTCCGCAGGACTTCCTACGACCCAGTCTGAACAGAAAGTCTTATACTGTACGTTCACCAGCTAATTACCCTGAGCGCACAAGATTCTCCTGCTCTTCAAGCAATGTATCGAGAAGTGATGCGAATGAATTTGGGAGAAAGAGACAGAATAGCATCACCGTCGCCGCCAGAGCAGACATCCGACGGACTCCTATTTCAACGCTCGTCACTTCTCAGTCCCATACAGATGGCAATTCTCTGTGCCTTTCAGAAAAGATTTCATCGATTACGTCTCAATCAGAAGCTATCAATTCAATTTCTATTTGCACGGAACCCTCACCTACATGCTCTGATGTGATCTCGTCCAGCGAAATCACCGTTCAGCTCGTCTCACGCGAAACTGAAACACCTGGCGTAGCATTGATAGCAAGAGGTTCCGGTGCTGTTCAACCAACGGCAAGGGAGCGTCTCTTTGGAACCTTCGAGCACCGCAGCCCAGATTTCAAAGCATTCTGTAAGAACCTGTGAAGTCCTTAAACAACCAAATCTCATATTCACAGATTCTAGACCAGATGCTTTTCGATATGAAAATTCTCCATTTTTTAGGACTGTTGCTAAACACTTTCACCCTAATATGGAGTCAGGCACTCTTGAAGGGACGATATATAAAAAGAGGGAATTCGTTCTGCAATCGAGTGATGTCCAAGTACCAGAAGGTTTGTTACTAACAAACCAGCACAATTACTGAATAAAGGTCTGTTCAGGTGACTGTGAAAACCAATGGCTTGGTAAACATGGTAAGCAATGACCTTAAATTGCATCCAGCAACTGACACTTCGTCCTAATTAAGTTGTGCATTTCTACAATTCGATTTCTATATTCTATCATCGAATAAGTCGCCTCTGTACAACCGAAACATGTCCTAAGATGCATGCAGGATCGCAAGTTGAGTTTCGCTGGCAAAATGAGAAAGGACAAATCAGAACGGTGATTTCGATTTCTAATTTACAGATCAAGCCTGAATTCGATCTAGGTTTCTGCTCCAAAATACGTTAAACTGTTGTTTACTTGGATAGACAAACAAATATCAGATTCAAATATATTCCCGTTCCCTGAATCGAGAGGTAGTCAAAATAAGGAACATACATCATCTCCTTCCGAAAATGAAGAACGGCCAGTATCGTCTGCTATCAATCAAATCGTGTTTCCAGATGAATTCCGAACTATAACAGCAAACATCTTAAGGGTAATGTCATAACGGTTGAAATATTTTATCCCAGCTGACGACCCTATAAGAAACTATGGCGAGTAATTGCTCATTTATATTATGGCCATTTCAAAAGAATCAGACTAATTGGGCTTGAAGATGAGGTCACTCACTATATTGATGTCCTCAGTCTCAATGAATTGATTTATGACACAGTTAAATTTCAGATTCTATCATTTGGCATTCTTTGCTTTAGAGTTTGATTTGCTGCCAACAACAGAACTTCGTCCGCTAAGATCTCTAATCGTCATGCGCTTACCAGAACACTTAACGTCTGGTATTCCATGGTGAATGGAATTATTATGCAGCGCATCGTTAACCGTATATGCGATTCAAATCCATCTCGATCTTGGAGAGGAATACTAACGTAGTCACACTACAGCTACAGAT
Organism: Polymyxa betae; assembly: GCA_003693705.1. Taxonomy (NCBI): domain Eukaryota; phylum Endomyxa; class Phytomyxea; order Plasmodiophorida; family Plasmodiophoridae; genus Polymyxa; species Polymyxa betae. The sequence goes on from RBZT01000198.1 coordinate 101,617, forward strand.
TAAAACTCGCAGTAAGGCAGTTGCGCTCACAAATTCAGTCACCTTGAAAGGAATAAAAAAAACCGAACATTCTCTTTCTTCAAATTACTCCAAACCTTGTAGAGTGTACTATGGAAGCTGATAATACAACGATGCAAGTGCCAAAAATTTTGCAGCGATCGGTTCCTAAAACTCAATTTGCAATCAACGTTTGACAATCATTTGGGACTTCTAGATAATCAGAGTGTCGTTATGTAAAGTTTATTGTACTAATAGCTATAGCTGCACGCGTTTAATATCGCTCGTAGACTAACAGGTATGCTTGCTGTGTCAAGACTGATTTGCTGGATGTAGGAGAACAATGTGAGTCACTAAAGTATAACCATTCAGGATGATCTTCAGTATTTCGTCTATACGAAATGTAATGACCCCCTGCAAGACCTCCTTGGTGTACAACACAAGCAGATAACGAATATTTCAAGTCGCCATCTTCCGGAAATCTCATAAACTCGTTTAAGCAAAGATCCAGCGGAAACTAAAAACTCAGTTTAGACATATCAACCGGGAATTAACAAGATATCAGCATACATGAATACGTTTGTTTTGTTTGCTAAAGCGACGCCCTTCAGACTGAAAACGTTTTAGGTGTAAAACAAGTACCTGAGGAGCTTTTTTGATAGAATATTTCTTACTGCAGCTGCTATGTTGACCGCATCGACTGCAATCATAAGCATCAGGGCCTTCAAGAACTTCAGCTGTGAAGAATGCCTTAAGACAATCTAATATCGAACATTCTCCAGCTAGTGATCCCACGGCATTTCTGAACAGGGTCTGGAGATACTGTTTCTCTTCAACTTCAGAGCAGGCCGGTATTATTGTCACCATCACACAACCATCCTCGTCTACATCGAGACTAATATGGATTGGTTTTGGACTAACAGCTCGTGAGTATTTAGCTGGCCTTTTCTTTCGGACCTGAAAATGAGGATCGATGGGAAGTGAAAGATCATAATAAGGCTCAACAATTTCTGAAATTTGATGACACCTCAAGCAGGTAATCTGAGAGTGAAGAAGCCCTCCAAATATATCGTCAACTAATGATATAACTGGTTGCGACTGTGATTGCATTAGATTGCAGAATTGAGATGATCCATTATAGAGATCTTTAACCGATTGCTCAAATGCAAGTCGCTGATAGTCTGCCAGCAATTCCATGAACGGTTTGAATGGATAATCAATAAGCAGAGAAGATAGGTCGAATGGCATATCTTCAAGAGCCTGGACTTCCAGATCTGGAACAGAATTCAATAAAAATGTTCTGATGACATTTTCAGGCCAAGCCTTCCAGCAATTGTTCGAAATTTGTTGACGCTCATCAATATACTCTTCGTATAGAGAAGACAACAGACATCTTAAGAGCTCGTGCGAATCCTGTTGTTGTTTGCCTTGAAATCTCTTGTGCTTCTTTGCGATGGCTTTCAGAAACTGGCCAGGATGAACAGCAGAGAGTTCAGACTTGGACATGAGATTCTCAGCAAGAATGCGAAATTCTCGATGCGTCTGATGGTGAGCTAAAAAATTTGGAGAACCAAAACGCTCCTGCAGCGGCCTATAATCAAGCTGAGAAGATTTGAACCAGATCGCAAGCTTAAGATCGTTTACCTTAATGTAGATATAGCTTGCATTAATGCTGCAAGATAGCATGTGTTACCAATATTCTGTATTCCACGTCCATAAAGATTATGAGTCGGTTGTCTTACTGCAACTTTGCCATTAGTGTGGCTATCAGAAGAATGTTCATTAACCACATTAGGAGCCGACCGACATGATAAATTCTTCAGCTTTCTCTTGAGGTCTGCTTTAAAGGAGCATTTATCAAAAGATATCTCTAAAGAGCAAACATGACAAATGAAAATCTTGAGGTTTACAGAAAAAGAGAGGACGTGGTTATTGGTGGAGGAGTGAGATCCAGCATGATCTTGATGAGAAGGGCCACAACGAGCATGAAAGCAGGACAAACAAATTATCAAGTCCTTTTGGGGTTCCTTACAATCTACACAAAGTTTGAGACATTTTTTGGGAATACCGGTAGCTCCTTGCTGCATGAATTGAACCAGATGATGACACTGCTTCCCTGCACCCATTAATGTTGAACATTGAAATCCTTTGACCGATCCGCATTTTTACCTGGTGTGATGAATTGATGATGTATTGTTGTAGTGTAACATTGCTATAAATACAGGCCTCGTTAAACCTGGCAAATGCCAGAATTACCAAAAATAGCTTATTTTTGGCACCAGATCTGGCTCTAATTTTGGAATTTTTGGAATTGCTAGAAAATCAGCCAGAAAGCGTGGTTTATTAAATTTTATATCATCAATTTCATGATTGTTTCATACTGTTTTGATTGCATCACTCTTTCAAGTGAAAAGATCAGCAATTGACTGGCGGTACTCGTTTTCCACCCTAGAGTGGAGAAGTCCTACTCGACAGTGGAAGTATTTGGAGACAGAGTTGCCAAGGCTCCTGCAAATGATTGCAGTGTGGGGAATCAGGTCTTTGACCAGAAGCCATGATTGCCGGAATGAAGCCGTGGTATTGTGTAATAATTATCCCAAACTCACGACCACGCAGACGGCAAAGCTTATGGGGGGAAACGGTGGGATTGCAGTGGTCGATTGGGTTGTTTTTGAATCTCTCAAAGCATAAAATTTTGCAACTCCGTCAACAAACCCCACCAAAAGCTGTCCCTGCCACATTTGCTGATCCCATTTGGCCATTTTCTTTTTTATTATTGCGGAAATAAACAATCCTTGGTCTTTAAGAAATCATGAAACATCATCATGGAAGACAGAAAAAGACCCAGAATGCTCATGCTGTTCACGACCAGCGATTTCCTCAGGCGAAAGCGGCCCAAAAACTTCACTATAGGCTGAACGACGAGTATCAATCGTTGAAGCTTTGCTTTCTGTTCAAAACCGCTATCATTTTTACTGCTTAATTTTGGCATATTTTTTTCCTTAATTTTGGTAAATTTGGCATCTATTAATAGTTTGCCAAATTAATAGTTTGCCAAATTTAACGAGGCCTGCTATAATACATCCCTCTTTGAATACATCTCATATACAGTATAGTGTGTGTATTCATTCATGTGCTGATAGTGTATTCAACTATAGGTTATCTTCTAATATTCATATCATCATACTATTACCGACTATGTATAGACTCGGGCTATTTAGACATCAGACAACTCTGTTACCTTCGTCTATCCTAACTGAATTACTAGTTAACTGTCCCAATATTTGCGATAAACACATCAAACATTAAAATGCTTTAATTTGTTGAACATTGGATGTCAAGAATCTGATGTGCAATGCAAAGTTTTCAAATAAATTCTTCTAACCATCTGACTAGCCACAGTTTTTTACGTTTGTTAGGAGAAGCTTGTTTTCAGCATCAGGTCGATACTCGTATTTCAGATTATATTGCTTAAAGTAGTGATCTGATGGCGAGATAGACTGTAGAAATCTTTTCTGCAGTACAATTCAAGTAATATGTTCTCTTGAATAGATTTTGCGCTGAATTTTGGGACTTCTCAGTATAGATTATTATCAATGGCGAGTGGGATGATGACATTATCAGAGTCAACCCATCTCATATCTAATACTGATCATGTATCTATTGCATCTGAACTACAACCTGAACAAGATCCACAACTACCAATACAGTCTCAACCAGATCAACATATCCATCCAGCTCAGATTGGAGATCATGACCGTATCTGGGTAATTCGTACAACAGGCGAAATGTTTCGAACCTACAGTGAATATATCAATCGTATAGCAGATCTGCGACGTCCTGTTTATGAATGTCCATTATCAGGACGTACTGGTCTGAGATATGAAGAGACGTTATCAGGCAGCCGATTGGTTGAGGAGCGTCTTAGCAGTTTCCCATCTGAGCTCACGAAACAGTTTTTAGATCATGTTCATCATCGCACATCTAAACTGAATGATCTCATCAATTCTGTCTATAAGATTCTTGATGGTACTGTTTCGAAACAGCTCATCAAGTTGAAGATTAAACAGACCACACAACGAGCACCACATTCAAAAGCACCTTGGGTTGTACATGCTGATTTACTTAAAGAATTTGGTATTGACGATAAACCACTCTCTGAAGAAGCTCAGGTTTATAGGTTTGACATCCAATTGTTGCGGTTTCTTTCTGATATTGTTCGGTGTCATAGGATATATTGGACGCTTGGAAATCTGGCAAACCACTACGTCGGCGTGGTGGTGCTGGACCACCACCTACTGTCAGCGATGACGTCGCTGTTAATGAAAAAACTCTACTTGAAGATACTGAGATTGCTGATTTTGATAAATTCCATCCTCCTGAAATCTGTCATGCACCTGAATGGGTCTTAAACTCAAATCTTGGTATCAATTTTATCTCTATTTCTTGGTTGTTTCAAGCTGATGCTGTTGTAGATTCGTTTCGAGATATCTATATGGGATGGAATTTCATTCATCGATTCCATCGCGATGTGGCTGTTTCCAGGTTCTCATTTCAGGAATGGCTCGAGGCTGTTCATCATCCTGATTCATCGAAAATTTACTTTGAAGTAAGCTGCTATGGTTTTTTTTATTTGAATAATTTCTAATGTAATGTCAGGTTGTAGACTCCTTGATTCATCTATTGCGATTTGGGAAACCTGCAACAGGTCCAAGTTCATCAATCGAAATTGAACAGGTTTTACTCAATTTCTATAACAAAGCTATCTGTTTTAAACCTCTCATTCAGATAATCAAGATTCTGTTACCTGCTCACGAAGCAATGGAAGAACTGATTGGAACTGGTCTTAAATTCATGAACGAAATCTCAGTTCTGGAATCCGTTGAACAGCTATTTTCAGCTCCAGCAAAAGTTAGGTGAGTTCATATTTCATGCCTCAAATCTCAACTTTTAGCTGATTGCGTTTAGAGCGTTTATTGTTCGGCAATTGTGTGATCAGGCACTAAGCTCTGAGCACATTCGTGCCGTTATCGACAATGATGTTGTTGTTCGACAAGAGCTAAAGCAATCCCAGAAAAGTCAGCTGAATGACGAAAGGAAAGATTTGAAGAAACAGAAAGCTCTGATTAAGCAGGTTCGCTAATACTATACAAGTTACGACAGAGTTTCTGATATTCGATTCAGGAAAAGCAGAATTTGGCTCAAAGTAAATCTACTAATCTGGTAGAACAAGTTCGGCAAAGCATGGCTTCTGAAATTGGTGCTGATGTGAGCTGTTTGGAATCTTGTTATGCCATTTCTAATTTTTGGGATCGTAGGGTAATCCTAAATCACGTCAGAAGATCATCGCTGAACAAAAACAATTAAAAGCAGCCGAAGCCGAGCAACGTGCTGCTGAACTAGAGCAGCAGAAGGTCATATTTCTGTTATACCTTTTTTTACTTCTCACCTCAGTTTAGGCAGAATCTCGGATCAAAATGCTAGAACAAAAATATGATGCTGCAGTGAAGGTCGCACGATTTAATTCTAGAGTTGCAACGTTGTAATTCCATATAGGACGCCGGAAGAAGCAACCAATGCTTATCTTTGATCAAAATGCTGAAACTGCAAGTTCGTGGTTCGCCTTTGGGGTTGGATCGTTTCCATAATGAGTATTACTGGAGCCCAGAATCGCAGGTATTGGTTATTTTGTTGATTAAACCCAAGAGTCTTGATATCTGTGGTTAGGGATTGATGGTTGTTGTACGTCCATCAGGAGTTTGGGGTTGGTATGATTCTCCTGAACAGATTAACTCTCTTTGCGAGTTCTTGTCTGACAAGGGTATTCGGGAATCGGCATTTCTGGAAAAGCTCAGAATTCTTCAGCAATATATTGTCGACGAACTGCAAGCGGAAGTGTCTTCTGACAAGGTTTGCTGTTCTATATCTGATTTGCAAAACGCCACTGAGTTAGGCTAGAACCTGGGTCCTGAAGGCAGCAAGCCCGTCAAACGAAAAACAAGAGCAAATCGGGAGAATGAAGGAGCGTGGAGTAATAAGCTTAGGCGAATGTCTCAATAATATCAATGAATAGTTATATGTTTCTAGATGTCACAGTTTAGATATCCTTGAAAGCTCAACAGCAGACAGACAAATCCGAAATATATTAGGCATTCGAAAAATGGCCAGATTAATTGATCAGTATCATGTTGGTGATGGTGATCTACCACGAGACCAAGAACGCGATCTTGATGCTCTTCTATATGATCTCTCAACAGAAGGAGAACTTGAATCATAATATCGACTTGAGCGGGATCGATAATGTTCTCCAGAACGAGATCGCGATCGTGATGCTTTTTTTCTTGAACCACGCTCTCGTCTGCCTCTATCATGCATCATTTTTCTACCGCGACCTGGCTCTTGATTGTTAGTTAAGGCATCCAGGTCATCATAGAAATCGTCTAAAAGGTCAGCTTCCGTGCCGTAATCTCGATCGTTGCCAAGATGGGTCCTGCGTGCTAAAGCCGAAAATGCCAACTGATTAAGCGTTGTATAAGGAGGAGCTTTTTTACATGCTTCAATAACTTCACTTGGTAGAACTGAACAAGAGTTAAAAGTATGCCAAAGACGAGCGAGGAAGTCGACCGATGAACGTGCTGGCAAGAATAACATTCGGTGGCAAATGAGGCAGCTCAGGACGAAATTCTGGAGGATCGAAATTGTCGCGACCTCGTTTTGGTGTGGCAATCTCCATAATCATCTGTACACGTAGTACATCACATGTAGCTGGAGGTATTATAGACCTCTGTCTCCATAAATCGACAACAGATTCAACCTAAGCGAGAACTCATGTGATTTCGCATACAGTAACAATACGATTTAATTAACCTGTTGCTGGTTTGATGGAGAGTTCATAGCATAGACCCGTTGCAACATTGGTCCTAGATGGCCACAGCATTCTAGAATAACGGGATGCGGCGTCGCCAACGCTCCTTGGTCATGTTTGGCGCGGTGCAATATCTCGCTGATTAGATATAAAAGTGCCAATTTGGAGTGGAACTCTAAAGAGCATAAAGCTATATCCATTGAATTTGCAACGAGCGGGTACCTTGCGGCTCAAATCCAAAAGACATCATTTTGGATTTAATGGAGAGAATACAATCACGACAGTTCTCTTTGGACAGCTGGCATCTGAACAGCCAATCACAAGCCATTTTAACCGATTGTTTGGACACATCAATTGACGCTACAATTGAATTCCACTCGTCAATAGAAAAATTGGCATTGTTCTGCTGTGTAGACGGAAGATCGCTACCGCTCGAATTCCGAGTCTAATCGAATGGTAAACAACCGAGTTAATTACGATGAGAAACGTGCAAACTTGAGGAGTTGCTTGAAACGAAGAAGGATGAATAACAGGAGCTGGATGATATGGAGCAGAGATAGGACCTGGTGCAATTCCTGCATGTTTACTGAATTGATTCTGTTGAACCGCCCAGCGATAATATTGATAATCTGGAGAATTTCTATCAAACAGAAAACGAAATTCTGAATTAAATCGCTGTTCCTTCATAATCATCGACTCGAAATCAGGACCTTTCTCAAACGTCAAAAAAATGGCACAAAAATTTCAACAGAGCACGAAGCACCATTTCGAGCTGTATAAGCAGCAAGGCGGTCAATTGCTGCACGAATATCTGGATCTGGAGATGGACCGAAGGTTAGAACAAGCATAAGAGATCCTCAGTAAAATACTAGTTGGAGGTGGTGGCGGTAATGGCATAGCAGATCTTGGATATGGTAATTGATTAGAGATCATGTTCTAATATGAGAATCAAACAAGAGAGCAGATGTTGAAAAGATATTTATAAAAGCCAGTAATGACACAGCGCGCACAACATTTCACACAATTGCGCTGTCACGCAAATACTTTTTACCCAATGTCTTTTACTGCATCTGTTCGTATAACAGATCTTGATGATTATATCAGTCCTGCAGCAGAATGTATAATCCCTATCAAACCTGTAAAATCTGACCAGGTAAACACAGCAGTCGGCATCAAAGCGGAACCTGAATGTTCTGTCAGGTGTTACCATTCTCCCAAATTTCTCCGAAAGAGTCGACCTCTGCAAAAATCACATTGAATGATTGTCTTGCTTGTAGTGGGTGTATTACATCAGCTGAGACAGTTCTTATCAATCAGCATTCTATCGAGACGTTAAACAAAGTGCTTGCCGAGCCAGGCAGAACAGTAATCTTCTCCATCTCTCCACAATCTCGTGCTTCGATTGCTGCCCGATTCAATCTCGATCTAACCGCAGCATTCAAAAAGTTGACAAATTTTTTGAAACTTTATCTCAAAGCTAGTCATGTTTTCGACGCGGGCTTGGCAACCGATATCTCTTTAGTGGAGCAAAGTCGTGAATTCGTTAAGCGATTTCAGAAAGCGAAATTGAGACAGAATCCCTGCGATCTGTTACCATTATTAACATCGGAATGTCCTGGGTGGATTTGCTATTCTGAAAAGACTCAAGCTTCTGTATTACCTTATATCAGTACTGTGAGAAGTGCACAGCAGATCCTTGGTGCTGCTGTTAAACGATTTCTTCCACTTCAAAGTGTCTATCATGTATGTATAATGCCATGCTTTGATAAGAAATTGGAAGCTGCCAGGGCTGAATTTAGCAATGATATCGACTTGGTATTATCGACATCAGAGATCAGCTCTTTGATCGAAGAGAAAGTTTCGGATTTGAATTGTGTGGAGCCCAGTCCACTTGAAGATAATTTTCTTCTCAATATGAAATCTGAGAAGATCATTGGCGTTGAAGACCATTTAGGATCTGGCGCCTTTCTCTCCTACACTTTCCGATATGCTGCAAAGAAGCTTTTCAATATCGATATTCATGGTCCACTGACATTTAAGCCAGTCGGTCGTAATGCTGACTTCCAAGAGACATGCTTAGTGGTCGATGGAGTCAAAGTTTTAAGATTCGCCTATGCTTACGGATTTCGAAATATTCAGAATCTGGTTCGAAAGATCAATTCTGGTACATGCCCGTATCATTTTGTGGAAGTTATGGCATGTCCTTCTGGTTGTTTGAATGGTGGCGGCCAAATACGATCAGTTCAGACTGGTCCGAAATATCAGAAGGAACTGCTGGGTCGGGTTGCTGAGATCTACAACCAATTCGAATGTCATGATCCCGAATCGGGACCTTTACCCTTACAGTTATACGATAACTGGATTCCGAGCGCAGAGCCAGGATCTGATGCTGTTAAAGACTTGCTTCACACTTCTTACAAAGCCATGCAGCAACCATCCAGGAGTGCTTTGCTGGAGAAATGGTGAAAGTGATTCAATCGCTGCGTAAGAATAAATATCTATTTATTATGTAGATCAATAATAATACTGTATAATAATACTTAAATACAGTAGCATGTTGGGATGATATTAATCCTGTATCAATACTACTAATCAGAATCTGAGCTGGCGTAATGGCTGCCAACCAGCGAACCATTTTTTTTTCTTGCATTTTGTTTAGCTGATGATATCCTTCTAACTGAGACTTCCACAGACGATTTCTTTGCAGATTCTGAACGAATAGCTTTCAAATCGATATTTTTTTTCAGTACCAGATTCACGGCAGTTCGTCTTCGGTCTGGTTGTTTAAATATGGGTGCGGTTGTCAGAGCAAGCCTTTTGAGTTTTCGTTGGTCGGATCCCATCGGCCTTCCAAACCAAACCGAAGATGCTTGTTTGTCATCGTTCTCTGAAGGACGTAGAAGGGGATAAGGAAGGAAACTTCGTTGAGATTCTTTATGCTCCTCAGCTGACGATTTCTTGGCTTCTCTTAATGTTTTCCGCAGCTTCCTTGATAAAGAATAATCATCAAGAAGTTGGCTTTGCTGGTGGATAAGCTCTCGGATTTCATCCGCCTCAATATCGGCCTTCTTTTTGTTTGCTCCTCTTCTATCCAATGCAAACATGGGATCGTTATGCATTTTATCTCGAGTTGCATCGTCCAAAAATTCAATAGTTCCAGCTTCCTCAGCATCGAAGTCCTCCGTTTTACGACGACCTCCAAATGCAACGACATATTCGGTATTCTTCGGGTCAGTTTGAATTTGGATCAAATTGGAACATGAAGGACACTTCATGGAGAATTCCCATATTTTCGTTGTGAAGTAATTTCCGATAGCTTTCTTTTCTGCATTGAATCTTACACCTAACGTGACCGTTTGTCAAACGATTGAAGTCATTTGCTTTTGGATATGGACCTTTAGCAATATGACGTTCACATTGTCCACACCATATATTGAAGGGCATTTCGAATCGAACAACAAGAATCCCCTGATCAAGTTTCCTAGCTCGATCTCGTAGAGGATGCTGCCCTCGAAACTGGTTGATCGATCCTGAGCGAAAACTGGTAAGAGTCCGGGCACGACAACCATTTACAAGCTATAAACCCATCAAAAACAGTATGAAGGATACCTTTGGAAGGATCCCATGATGGTGGATAATACTTATTGACTGCCTTTCGTTCAGCCATGATGATTAATGCAGATGTGGAAGATGAAGACAGACAGGACGACAAATGCTGCGTAATAATAAATCAGTAATAAGGAGTATTGTAATGTTACATTAATATCATGTCTGTCATTATACATTATACATTCATCATGTTAACATGTCGTTATATGATGAACATTCAGGGTCTCAGGTTTATAGGCTCCATTACAGATCGAGCTATTGTCCCGCTTGATCAAATCAATGTGGCTTTCTCAAGATCGTCCGGACCGGGAGGCCAAAATGTCGCTGCTTTGCTCGATCTTGAAATGAATGTTAACGGTTTTATTAGGTCAATAAAGTCAATACAAAGGTTGAAATTAGATTCAATGTTGATCAAGCATCTTGGCTGAGCGATTATGCTAAAGCTCGACTTAAAGAGCATCAAAATAAGCGCATCAACAAGGCTAATGAGATAATTGTTACTTCCATGGTCTTCAGATCACAACATCGTAATCTACAGGATGCTTTGAAAAAATTACAGTAGGTGGCGATATCGACACTCAATGCCTTTGTTAATTCTTGGCCAGATCTTACATTGATGATGCATATAAAGCCCCTAAAGAGCGGATTGTGACCGTTAAGCCTGTATCTGCTGTTGAGACTCGTCTCAAAGACAAGCACGTCAGATCTGTGAAGAAACTTTGGCGGAAGAGACCTACTGAAGATTAAGACTCTGTAAACAGTGAGATGTGATCGCAACCGGTTGTAATACTTTATTTAACCTTCAAATCATTTTGAGGAAGACGCATTGGCTGGCGGCTGTTCACTGGTAGTAGCATTAGTAGCATTACCACTAGTAGAGGCAGCAGCACTAGTCTGGTTTGTAGCATTTGATGTTGTAGCATTTGATGGAATCAGCAAAGAGTTAATCTCATGAATCACTCCATTATCTGTCATAATATCAGGCTTGGTAATCTGAGTCTGATTGTTGATTGTTAATGTGCCATTAGCTGATTTAGAGATGTTCAGTGGTGATCCTCCCAATGTCTTCCAACTTCCAGTCATGTTCTGTGTCGTCAGATTACCTTCGACAACGTGGTTCTTGATAATGCTTGTGAGCTGCTGCTTCTCTGTTGGAACAGTGGCATTTTGGAAGGCTTGGTTATTGGGAACGAAGATTGTGAAGGGACCTTTGCCTTGCACAGTTTCATTTAATCCAGACGCATTCAGCATCTGGCTCATTCTTGTAAATCCCGCCGAGCTAAGCTGTTCCGAGACGGAAACAGACATGCATAATGATGCAGTGCATGATACTAAGATCACAGTTACAAATGTGTTCATGTTTAATGAATCTGGCCAGATTCGGAATGAACTCTCAAGACACGTTTAAAGCCCGATATCTGCATGAATCGGAGGGATCGGTCAATACTTTTTCGCTACCGATCACATTCTGTTCCGATGGCACGGTCTGAAGGGAATTCGTATTGCCACCACTTTTCTTGTACGAATATTCCTGATTGTTGGACATTATCACAGCCAAAATGATGGAAAATAGCTTTCTAGAATTGCAGAACCTGAATCTTTGGCAATGGTCATGCTCAAAAGCAGGAATTGCTGGGTGGTAATATCAGTGGAAGGTACCAAGGTATCAATCACAACATCTGTAATATGAAGGCCATGCGAATGCAATGCTTTCCACTACCTATACCTATATGTCTCAAATCTCTAAACTTGCTATCAATTGGTTGTATTCCATAACAAAAAACGAGAAAGCCTTGATCATCTCCACAATGTTATCAGAAGAATTTCACAACTTTATAGGTAATACATCGAATAATGACTCTATACTCGTCTTTTGGCTGATGATCACACTGGCTGTGAAAATGTTGCCAAATTTTGCACCTATTTCAGTTTGATATTAAGCTTATATCCATATATTGATATATTTCTGAGACGCAGATCAGATAGTCCGTGACGGAGTCCGTCCAGGTTGTCCTTGGTGTTCCCTCTTCATTGTCAGATCTGGGGTTCGTCATCCTCGTCATCCATCATGTCTCACCGTAAGTTTGAAGCTCCCCGACATGGTTCTTTGGGTTTCCTTCCTCGAAAGCGCTCCCGTACTATCCGGGGTCGTGTCCGTTCTTTCCCCAAGGACAACTCTACGGATCCTGTCCATCTGACCGCCTTCATGGCCTACAAGGCTGGTATGACCCATGTCCTTCGTGATGTCATTCGTCCTGGATCGAAATTGCACAAGAAGGAAGCTGTTGAAGCCGTCACCATCTTGGAAGCTCCTCCTATGGTTGTTGTTGGTATGGTCGGCTATGTCGCCACACCTCGTGGTCTTCGTACTCTTACCACCGTCTGGTCTCAACACATTAGTGCCGATGTGAAGCGCCGTTTCTACAAGAACTTCTACCGCTCCAAGAAGAAGGCCTTCACCAAGTATGCCGCTCGTGTCTCTGCTCCTGGTAACAGTGAAATCGAGGAACAGTTCGAGCGTATCAAGAAGCACTGCTCGGTTGTTCGTCTTCTGGTTCATACCCAGATCCGGAAATGCATGCTTCGTCAGAAGAAGGCTCATATGATGGAGATTCAAATCAATGGTGGCAATGTTGCCGACAAGGTTGCCTTTGGCAAGGACGTAAGTAGCAATAATAACCTTACATTGCATGAAGTTGATCTAATTTGTGATAGTTGTTTGAGAAGGAAGTCCCTGTCCGATCTGTATTCACTGAAGGTGAATCTGTTGATGTGCTCGGTGTCTCAAAGGGTTGCGGTGTTAAGGGTGTCATCTCTCGATGGGGTGTCACCCGTCTGCCTCGTAAGACTCACCGAGGTCTTCGTAAGGTCGCTTGTATTGGTGCCTGGCACCCTGCCCGAGTCTCCTTCTCTGTTGCTCGTGCTGGTCAGAAGGGCTACCATCACCGAACTGAGGCCAACAAGAAGATTTACAAGCTGGGTCTCAGTGTCAAGGCTGAAGAGTCTGCTAAGGGCAATGCTTCTACTGAAGCTGATCCAACTGTTAAGCACATCACACCGATGGGTGGCTTCCCTCACTATGGTGAAGTCAATGAAGATTACGTCATGATCAAGGGTGGTGTTATTGGATCTAAGAAGCGTGTTATCACTCTGCGTAAGGCCATGCACAAGCCCACTTCTCGTCGTGAAGCTGAAGAGCCTAACATCAAATTCATTGATACCTCCAGCAAGTTCGGACACGGTCGCTTCCAGACGCAAGCTGAGAAGTCTGATTTTATGGGTCCTATGAAGTCTCGCGATGAAGAATAAATCTATTTACTTATATTCAGACTCGCAAAATATGTTTTTACTCACATTATTTATCTGTTAAATATTCATTTGTGTAGCTATCACTGGAATAGCCTGTCCCTTAATAGTTTCAAAGTTTACACGATTTGATTTTGCATACCCCTATTAGTAATAGGAAACCACCATGATTATGCAGAAACGAAGCTACTCACAGTGTACATACAATGAAAATGATGATTTATGGGATAGATGGATAATGCAAAAAAATCAAATATACGATCTCATAGCTTACTTTGAGCAGTCATGCTCAAAGTCGGATCATAGGACATGGCTTCAGCAACAGTATCGTGAAGACTGACTGGTTTAGGTACCGTTGCCAGGCCACTAAATCACTTGTAAGCAAAAAGGAAGCAAATCCCAACAAATTCCAACCTAGCAAACGCTTTTTCAGCAACAGCCACAGCAATGAGAGCAGTAATTGAACGAATCATATTCAGTGCCGGGTATAAACTGCCTTGAGCTCGATCTTCATCGGTAACCATACTGGCTAAAGCTTTAGAAGCAGCCAACAACATCTCATCGCTGATTTCAGATGCACCAGAAACAAGAGCACCAAGACCAATTCCAGGAAAGACATAGACATTGTTAGCTTGGCGAGGATGAAAGACTTTTGAATTGTACTCGACCGAATCGAAAGGACTGCCTGAAGCAAACAACACACGACCATTGGTTTGTTCAAACGCATCAGACGCCGAGCATTCAGATTTCGATGTCGGATTGCTTAAAGCAAACACAACTGGGTGTTCATTGATAGAGGCGAGCTTCTGTAAGATTGCTGAACTGAATGCACCGCCCTATGTTTAGTTTAGTAACAGCAGACGAAGCAAACAAGCGAACCTGAGAAGAAACTCCGATTAGAATTGATGGTTTGATAACATCGATGATATCAGTAAGAGAATCGATAGGTTCATGGTCATGAGCAAATGGAAGTTTAAAATCAGCCAAACCTCCTTTAGGGCGATTGGAGACAATAAGGCCACGAGAATCAACAGCCCAGATTCGCTTTCGAGCATCTTCATATTTAATCTCTCCTAGATGACATCATTCACCCAAATGTAAAGCTACCAATGGCTTGCGAAGATAACCTGATTCGGCCATTGCTTGAGCAATTATTTCTGCAATACCAATGCCTGAAGAGCCTGCACCAAAGAATACGATTGTTTGTTCATGTAATTTGTGCTTAAGCATTGGAAGCGCAGAAAGAATACCAGCTAACGTCATAGCAGCCGTGCCTTGAACATCATCATTAAAAGTCATATATTTATGACGATACAGTTTCAGCAAACGCAAAGCATCTTCGGTTGCAAAATCTTCAAACTGCAGCAGAGTCCTACGACCAAATCGATTTACAATAGAGGACAAGAATTCGCCAACAAATTCGTCATATTGGTTCTGGTTTGTTTCAGAGCGACGCTGACGAAGACCGATATAGTTCTTGCTTTGAAGAAGTTCCTGATTATTTGTTCCAAGATCCAATACTACCGGTAGAACACGAGAAGGATTGATACCAGCAAATGCTACGTATAAAGCAAGCTTTCCGATTGGGATTCCCTAAATAATATTCAGTAAATGACATTGTATGAGTGTAGACCGAATACCATTCCATTAGCAGCAAGATCTCCAAGACCTAGAATCCTTCCCCCATCTGTAAATACAACAGCATCGACCTGGCTATTAGGCCAATCATCAACTAATTGTTGAACGTGGCCAGCAGCTGTAATAGGTACGTAAAGACCTTGAGGATGAAAATAAATCTCAGACCAGCGTTGACATGCTAATCCAACTGTTGGTGTATATACAATAGGCATAACATCATCTGTATGCTCAATCAAAAGCATATAGAATGTATCAGGGTTAATTATCTGGGCCACAAGTTTAACGATTAGAATATGTACCGAGATATGCCTACATGTAGCTGTTGTAGGAAAACGAATTTATGTAATTGATCAGGGATTGAATCCAGATAACTCTTGACAGTAGCTAAATGCAGAGCTGGTGGTTGGACAGAAGGCGGCAGCAATGACTGCAAATGACGTTGCTGTCGCTGATGATGGGAAAGACATATAGCTGGTAGACCAGACAGCGGTAGACTCGGAGCCATGTTTAAACAAATATAGTTCCGAATGAAATGAATGATGTATTGCTAATGAAATTGATGGTACACAAGGTAAAGGCTGCTCTCTCTTGCGAATGTCATTGTCAATGTATGAAGATTGCGCTGATATTCAGCACACTTGATAGTCTCTATCAAACAACTCAGTGATCCTTCTCCACATCAATAACCTTCTTCTCTGCTTTAATTGTCATCATGTACAAGCTCAACTATATCACGTGATATTGATGCAAGACAGCGTTTCATGAGTATTATCGGATAATAATCTAGAAGAAGAATCGGATTCGCGAAGAAATAAAGGCGAAAGGATCAAGAATGACAACGAGAAAAGTCAGGAGATGTCGAAGTGCAACAATGCAATACAATATACTGTAGGTTAGATATTTGATTGCATACATATCTTGTACTATCTTGTACTGTATTGTTACATACCTATATTATATATAAAAAAGGTTTGAAATATGGGGGGAACAGGTCAGTCCAAGACCCCCCTATCAAATCTCCTACAAATATTGCGCTATTTCTAGAAATTCACTTCTCTTTGAGGAGGTGCCATCTAGAGACAGGGCGTTGTCCTGGCTCCAACTGCCTAGTTCATCAATCATTCCTGTCTGCATTCCTTCCACAATACATTAGAGAACATGGATCCAAACCATGTTGAGGAACCTATTGACAGGTCCAAACATCCATCTGGCATTGTCCCTGTCCTTCAGTACGATCGAATTTCTTGCTTTTTAGCTCATATCCTGCTGTATCGTTTAAGCTTTTGATCCAGATTTAGTTTCATAATTTAAGTTTTGTGATGGTCGTTTCATATGGGGTAAATTATCGTTTAGAAATATTGTGTCGACAGTCGATTTAAGCTGCAAGCTTGATCTGAAAATGATAGCATTAAAATCAAGAAATGCTGAATATAATCCAAAGGTAAAATTCAATCTTTCTAGTTTCTCTTGTGACAAGTTTAATGATATAAGCGTAGCGATTTGCTGCTGTTATTATGCGATTGAGAGAACCCAAATCTACCGCTTTGATTTTTGCAAGTGGAAAGATGGTTTGTACTGGAGCTCGGACGGAAGATCTTTCCAAGAAAGCTGCCAAGAAATTCGCTCGCGTCCTCAGAAAGATTGGATTCGAAACCAAATTCCGTGATTTTACTGTGCAGAACATTGTTGGATCGTGTGATGTAAAATTTCCTATCAGACTGGAGGTATACGAATCATTTCATGACAAGTTGGCACTTCTCGAAATCCAATTCTGTTAGGGTCTTGCGTATGAACACGAAGATCATGCCAGTTATGAACCAGAGTTATTTCCTGGTCTCATCTATAGGATGATTGCTCCCAAGGTATTCCTCTTTCTAATCATGTTTTCAGTTATTTCAATATGTTTGTAAATAGGTCGTTCTTCTGATCTTTGTGTCGGGGAAGGTGGTACTGACTGGTGCTAAGACAAGAGATCAAATCTATCAAGCCTTCGAATTAATCTATCCTGTTCTGCTAGCATTTAAGAAAGATTCATCGGAAATAATCCCACCTCCTTCGAAACGTGCAAGAAAGTAGTTGGTATTCATTTAGATATATTGTTTATAATACACACAATTCCTAAATTATTACGTCCCTTGTAATTCAAAATGTTGTAATCTACAGTAGCACTAATCGACAGACCTCTATTCATTCCATACTTGGCCACTCCATTTAGATAATTCACAGAAGTGGCCTGTTTAAACAATCCTATTCTCTGTCTATCCGTGCTTGCTTGCAATGGAGAGATTTTTCAGCATGCTCATTCCTGAACCCTATCAATGGTTCCGAATTGCCTAATACTTGAACGTGCGAACATAGAG
This sequence comes from Polymyxa betae, assembly GCA_003693705.1. NCBI lineage: Eukaryota > Endomyxa > Phytomyxea > Plasmodiophorida > Plasmodiophoridae > Polymyxa > Polymyxa betae. The sequence goes on from RBZT01000198.1 coordinate 119,392, forward strand.
CGGTTTAAGCTGGTTTCTTGCCAATCAATGTAGGTACTGTGATAGGCTGAATATGCATGCGATCTCCAGATGGAATAGACACATCTTCGTTATTCAACCTCAGATACGTTTTGTGACAATCAGTATCGATGGCGTTCACAGAATATTGTCCTGCTATCTACGATTACCAGTTCAGTAGTTGAAATTGGGTTTATTTAGAAAACGGTTTAGTGGTGACAGCACCCTTACCAGAATCTTCAACAAAAACACCAGCATATATTAATGATTCATGTATACGAGACTCTTGAATTCCATCAAAGACCACACTGTTTGTTAGACCAATTGGCAACTTCACCATTCCCACGTGAAACTCTCCTGGAACTTTCACAGCATTTGCTGTAGTTGGGACAACAAGCTTCAAATTTTGGTTGCCTTGTGAATAATAAGCAGTTAATGTTGCCTTATTCCAATCAATAGTAATTGCGAAGTTATGGAACATGTAAGGCTTGAACTCGGTCTGAAATAGAACCTTCGTCTTATCCCAACCAGCAGTACTACTACTCATTAATCGTAATGTATCAGCAGTATATTTGTCAACAGCTGGAGGATTAGCCGTATTCTGATAAGCAGTCCCGTATTTAATCTCGAATACATGGGTGCCATCATTCGGTTCAATAAATACCAACTGATATTCATGTGCCAGATTCAACGGATTCTTTGGGTCTTTCATCAACGAGAAATGAAAAGTCGTCACTCCAGATGTTAAACCAGCTCCTGATTTCGGCAGCAGTTCGCTTCGACGAAATCCATTTTGAATAACAGCTGGATTAGGGACGAAGATGCTAGAGTCGGTCAGCGATAACTTCAATGCCTGGAACTCACTTCCATCAAATAATGATGATGGTAAAGTGTCTGTGTTGATGATATCATTCCAAGTTTGATTCTGTCCATGCACAAACTTGGGATTATATGCTGTGACGCCATTATCGAAATCAGTAGGACGAGTTCCCTTTGGAATACGACCATCGAATAATATTGTTATAGCCTGGGCATAAGCTATAATGCATAAGATTAGAATTGGTTGCAGAGAATACATATTGATTAGTCGGAATGAGATCGAACGAGAGTTAAACAGCAGAGACTAGAGCAACATGTAATCAGTCAACCACACTCTCTGTATTTGTTCAACTGGTCTATTAACACCATACTGTTGAATATAACCATATCAATATCTATACCAGTAGTAGTTAGTGCCTATACATAGTGGGTAGAGCAGGTAGGAGGAGCCTCTCTCACTCTCCTCACACTAACTATAGACCTTCTTCATTCAGATATTTATCTAGTATGTAAGGTCATGTACTGCCAGGCATAGTTTATTCTAGTCACCTGCCATATTGGATGGAGAACACCTACCTAGATTGTGTTAATCGCATGATTACTTGATCTAAGATATATGTAATGCAGACTGGTTCGTTTTCTATCAGCTCCAGTTTAATATACCACCTACTTACATAATCAAATCTATCATTTTGATATTAGATGTATTCTACCTAGTCTAAACACTAGCTCAGAATCAACTACAGTGAAATACGTTTATACGGGACTATTTAAGCATTTTTGAACAATGATTCGGTCGCTTGGAGCGAGCTGCTCAAAGCACCATTTGGCAGCTTCAGGTTGGGTGCTGGATAGGTCTCTAATGAAGTTGGGCACAAACAGAGATAAATCGGTGTTTGTAAGTGGATCTTCAGCAAATATTATCTCATTAAACGACTTGTCGTCTTCTTCATAATCTTCCAGGAAATCTACAACGAGCTGATCCATTGTCGCTCTATCATTTTCGGAGTCCAGTGAGTCTGAAGATTCATCTGAGAGAGTATTAGAGGATATTAACTGACTAATAAGCAACGAAATAATCTTGGCAGGGAGTGAGATTTGTTTGTGAATAACGGCAGTAGCAGGACCTTGTGATCTTGTACGTCTTGGAGCATTCGTATCGATAATCTGATATCCAGGAACAATAACTGCATCGATCTCAGGTCTGCGAACACGAGCAATCTCACTTAATGCCAACATTGTAATACTCTTCAGAGAAGGTGAATGAGCATCCTCATAAAGTTCCACCCATTTTTTGAAAAATTGGTTTAATATGTCAGGCGACGCCCCATTCAATTCGCATAAGAGATGTAAAATGTTGGTAGCATGAAAGGCGTGGACCAATTTACTAATTGCCAATATACTGTCTCCAACCTAATATATCATGTTAATATTAGGAAAGAGATACAACCAGATTATTACAGTAGCAAATGAAGAGCCAGAGGCAAGTATCCGATCTTGTAGAAGATGTAGCAAAGTACGAACATCTTGTTCTTGAAATCGAGCATGATGAGTGCTTATAATAGTATAGGTTAATTTACCAATAGAAACAACCATGGTCCTATTTTGCAGTAAAGAATGAACTGCTGGCATGATAAAAGTAAGAGAGGCGGCCACTTGATCGGTAGCATTTCTGGTAATATTGGTTAAGCACGCGAGACATGATGTCACAATAGCAAGATCTTCAGTAGTTGAAAGAATCTGTACAATTAATGGTGCGACGAGATCATAGAGCTCATCAGGTAATAATGAAGATTCACATGGAGCTACTAATTTAGATAGAAGATCAATGAGCCCTTCGTAAGCAGAATAATCGCATTGCTTCAAGATGTTGACCACAGGTGGGATTAAAGACTGCTGCAAAGGCTTGATCGTGTCGGAAGCGCAGAACACACCAAGTGTATTGGAAAGTCGTGACGTCACCAGTGCATCGTGAACATTGTGTGACCAAATCTCCATTAATGCATTGCTTACAACATGTAAATGTGCTTGTCGTAACTGTAATCGTAAATAAGTGAGAATTCAATCAGATTACTAACGGGGTTATACCTGACTAATACCTAATAGAGTTCGAAGACAATTCAAAAAAACGGAGATGTGATCTGGAGTGGTGGCAACTCGAATTGATTGACAGATGGTTTGTAGAATATACGAGAGTGTATCTCCAATAGAAATTAATTGTTCAGTTGGTATCACTGAAATACAATCAGCTGCAGTTAATCTGACAGGTTCACTATCATCTGAGATATTGCTGACAATTGCACTAACAGCACCATTAAACATGAAATCTGCATATTGTCCAGATATCAAAATCTGCTTCATCACCCATAATGCACGAATGCGAATATGAGTATTCGAATTTCGAGAAAGATCAGCAACAAGCGGGAGCATATCTTCAGGTATGGGCGATAATTGGCCCAAGATGATGAGGGCGGCTTCAACAATTTTCCAATTTGAAGGCTCTGATAGACATTTCCGACAATATTGCTCAAGAATGCAATTCTGATTGCATTTGTCAAAGGTCAAAAAATTCTGCAGTCGAGAGACGAAATCGATACTGGAAGATCGAGCTGAATATGATATCAAATAATCGACATCCTCTTCGAACATAGGATCCTCTCCAAACGGAACCTAAAACAGCAAGCCATTCAGAATAGTGTTGAGACCTACGAAAAATCATTGTAACCTGAAGGGTGACGATTGCCAGGTGAACGATCTGATCAAGATGTTTTGATAAAAATGCAGAAGCGGAATCTGATATTGGCCATGCCATAACAGACAGCAGATCAACTACAGATATGAATAAATGAGATAATGAGCTCCGTTCAACTCCCTCGAAGCTTTCATTCGAAGCATTTTCGTTGTCAGTCTGTCCATAAATATATTGATTCTGGTAGAGTGACAGCAATGACATGGCTAAATTCAAAATGCATTGAATGACATCTGGTAGAGCCTGTAATAGAGCTTCACGATTCTTATTTGGCACAGATCGACTTAATGTAGCAACCAGATCGCAACCTTCGATGTACAATCCAAAGCCCAAATTACTAGCATCAATTGGACTGGAAAATAGCAACTGCAACATTTGGAACCAAGTAGGTACATAATGACTCAAGATGTCTCGTAGAGATTCTTCTGCATCTTCAGCACATGAAATGGAATCCACCAATCCTGTAAATATACACACCGATTGATATCGTAATAAAGACGGATTCGAATTATCTCCAAATATTTGAGTCAAAATCGGATATAAATGTTTCGAAATCTCCAGCAGATGTTCTTGAGGTAGATCAGATACTAGAAGTGATATGCAATAGATTGATGCAGCAGCTAGAGAGGGTGTAAATGTGTATCTGATTATTAAATTATTACAAGCATGATGGTAATAACGAACAAACCTGAGCAAAACAGGAAGAAGCTCAGTCCATTCATGTGTTTGTAGATCATATTCAGCAATAGAACCAATTAACAGACAGCATTGTGTTAGAAGTGGTTTACAATCAACAAGTTCTGCAATCTGTTCTAGAACTGACTTTCTAATCTCCAACTTACATTCAGCAGAAATCTCATCAGAATCCCAATTCTGGCGAACCAATTGTTTCAGCAGAATATATGTCATCTGTCGATCGCCTGGCATCAATCAATTATCTGATTAGTTAATCGAGCAATCCCGGCATACCCAGAGAAATAGATTTATCAGCAGAGGCTCGAATAAGCAACAGTGGATAATGGGGATTTTGTCTGAGCGAATGCAAGGCATTCTCACCATTGGCATGGTTGTGATGATCTTGCGATAGTCTGATAGCGGATACAAGATGTTGATATGGATCAGACATGAAAGTCATGATCTACAATAATCAATAATACTGGGAATTTTTTTCAATATATATAGAGAAATACTGGAGAATTTCCAAATGAATCACATTGAGATTGATAAAAACTGCGTTATCATCACATACAGTATGACAAATGATCTATATTTAACAGATAAAAACGTTATATAATACATCATAAGCAGCAATTCGTTGCAAAAGTTTATAATGAATATCAAATAATGCTATAGTAATATACTGGAGGATAAATACCAGTTTTCAGGGCAATGAAGTTTATGAAATAGTTTGTATAGCTCTGGATTTCAGAGTCATTGACATAAATGCCAGGATTTGTTGAGCAGCGGATCTTGCATGTTGAATTAGTTGAAAATAGGCCTGCTGTGATATAATTCCATCTCCATAAGATGTAACTATATCACGTCGATCTCCTTCACATTGCCCAAAAGCCAATGCTAAGGTTGATGTAGATTCTTGTTCTTGATCATGTGTTGGATCAATACACACTCGACCTGATTGATCAGCAGCTAGTGTCACAGAACTTAGCATTGTATGACAGGGTATACTGGCATCAATTAGAGCCATATAAGCAGCATTCAGAGCAGTAGATAGAAGAGATCCATCATCATCCAGAACTAGAACATTAACCTGAATCTGTGAAGCCCTGGATAGTGAGCTGCAGATGACCGATCCAAGACTGTTACTAATGATAGATTCCATCTCGGATACATTTAGACGACTGCATGTATTGCTCATATATTTGACCGAACAATTGATTACAGGACCAACAGATGACCCGATAGTATCATAATCTATAGGGCCCTGAACAGAGCATAAAACAATTGTATTGCCATGACAGAATCGTGAACTTCCATCACAGTTGGATAGAACCGTTAGATCACACGTTAATGGACGTAGTGAGAGATCAGCTTGATTTCTTCGACCTGTCATCTTTTCTAAAAATCAAATTCCATCTGAGACCTAAATTGCGCAGTTTTATGAATATTTTGGGATTTATACAAACACAAAAGTGATATTAATTGGAATGTTTTCCACATCTATTCTGTTTCATATCTGTAATCTATCAGTAATATTAGACGATTTTATACAGTATTAATCAGTTGTCACTCTTAGTTCATACCTTATCTGATAATTTCTTGGAGACATAATCCCGTTTCGAGCCTTTTAGGTTGGATTTCTGACTTTGGTGCTGCTGGCGAAATTCAGATCTAGCCTTAGCTCGAACATCACATCCATGAACTTCAGGTTGGCTATGCTTTATACAATAATCTTGTTTACATTCGCTACAGATTATTGATACTAAGTGATATTAGAATTTGTAGTTTGTAGGTCAATTGGAGATGTTAGTCTGTACTTGTTAGAGTTGATTTCGAGCACGTCTGAAATGAACACATTCCAGGTTTAATCGACATTTCTGATAGAATTTTATCAATATCCTCGACATCATCATTCTCTGAATTTCGCCATCCCGATTTCATCTGGTCCGAAATCATGCACCAACGGACGCTGCCGTTTCAACTCAACTCTCTTCAGCTCACGTTTTCTTTCAGAGCTCTCTACTGTTTGACTTTTATATTCCGTAATAAAAATATTCTGTTTGGTTTCATTATTGGATAATAGGAGTAAGGTAAATAGATTTTTTATGTAACCGTTCCTCTTGGCATTATCCTTCCAACACGTGTCTTAAACTCAGACATTTTATATTATGTTGACCATCATATTCTTCAAAATCTAATCCTGATTTTACTAATTCGATCGGTAATTATCGATTCGCTAGACAAAATCAAATATGAGGTGGAACGTAGTGGTATATGATATCGATATACTTGAAACAATGTATTGAAGCATGCAATTCAATCGTCTTCGAAATCGACATCTGGGTCTTCATAGATTGCTGCAGATCTATACAAAGCATGTTCTTGGAGATAATTAACAAGATCAGCAAGATGGACATCCGAACTCAATGTCACTGAATCGGCAATAACGCAAAGATGCCTTCGAGCTCGTGTCAGAGCAACATTCATACGACGATGATCAGATAAAAACCCAATCTCATGATCTGCATTTGATCTAACACATGTCAATATAATTGCTTCTTTCTCTCGACCTTGAAATCCATCAACGGTTCCAATCTCCAGCTGACCAGTATCTTGATCTATTGATAACTCATGTAATGCTTGACGACATAGATCGACTTGGCGATTGTAAGGAGTCAGAATTCCGATCTGATCAGACCGCAGGCCAGCTCTTACCAGCCTGGTTGCATGCAAAGCAGCAATACGAGCTTCAGCGGGATTGCCTCGTGACATCTGATGTAGAGTATCACTTGAATCTGGTTCTTCTTCATCGTAGTCACAATACGATGTATCAACAAAGATTAAAGCATTGGATGTATCACTTGTTGTGGCAACATTTGGTAGTTCTGAAAGAAGATGATGATAGACAGATTCATGAGGCTCTAAATCTCCATTATAGAACTTTCTCGAGGACCAATTTTGAATCTTGATATTCATTCGGTATTGTGCTGTTAATGTACAAATATGCTCTGGTGATATTTTGGACAATGTCTGATGCATACGCAGAAATAAGGTTGGTAATTTGTCAGTAAATGACGATTTGGTGGTCGGAGGTAATTGATGATGATCTCCAGCTAGAACCAATTTCTTAGATTTAGTCGCAGGTATCCAACATTCTGATTCAAGACCTTGTCCAGCTTCATCAATGACACAAACATCAAATATTAAATTACGAATGATATCCACATCTGCTCCAATACAAGTGCAACACACAACTTGAGCACGATTTAAAATATCTTCCGTCATTCGTTTCTCCAATTTACGAAGGTCAGTCCTTAGCTGTCGCCTCTCATTACGAACATGTTGACGTTGTTCAGCATTAAGACGAACTGCAGATTTATTCTGCTTATGGAGTGATCGCAGCTCTGTCTTGACATCTTGTGCTAATTGATACGCTTCAGACTGTGATATGATCTCATCTAAACAATAAGCCAGTACTGATGGAAGAATACGAGCTGGATGCCCTAATCGAATAACTTTCAGCCGAAACTTGGATAACTGCTCCACAATACAATCAACAGCTATATTCGAAGGAGCACAGACGAGAATTTTCTGCCCGGATTGTGCTGATTCCGAAATGAAATGTGAAATGGTAGTGGTCTTGCCACAACCAGGAGGGCCATGAATTAGAAAGAGATCTTCACTTCGAAGTGCATCTCTAACAGCCTGTCTTTGACCTGCGTTTAACTCATGTAATGGAGCTGCTAAAGATCGTTCTGGTCCCAGATGCCGGACACGCTCATCGCCCACCAATATCGAATATAAACGCTGGACAGATCTGTCTTTAAGATTCGAAAGCTGATCAAGACAACGAAGACTTCGCCGATAAGAGACATCGGAATATGTCCTTCATAATGAACATATTAGCTAAGAATATATAATTCAACTCAACTCATTACTTAACAATGCTCAGCAAACTTGACGTTCCAGGCCATTGTTCAACAGAAACGACGATGTTCTATTCATGAAAAAATGAGGATCATTTTAGAATCTGATACCTTGAAGTACATTTTTCTGAACCCGAACGAGAGTAGAGAGTTCTGACAATACTTCCTGGCCAGATCGAATTTGAATAATGTCACCAGCAGATAGACGTGTAGCAGGTATTTCTGAATCATTAACGGGGGCTAGATTCAAATAGATACGTCCACCAAGACCTGGTTTATAATCTGATACTTGTAGCTGACCAATCGCCTACTGTCGAGTCAGAGGATCATCCCTCTGAAAACGATGGTCCATACAAGTCCAGCTCGTTGCAGAGTCTTGATAGACAGACCAGCTGTTAATGCATGCGATTCAGCGAGCTCGGCTTGACGTTCTTCCTGAATAGATCGACGTAGGAGATCTATAAGTGATGTTGACATATGGAGAAATATAAAGAGAGATTCAATACGCAAATGATGTCAACTCTACATTACATTACAATCTTCTCTACATACCTATACAGTATGTCATTGTCAATAATGGATACTGTACAATGAAAAAATGATGATGAAGGCAAAGTTCGGAAATTTATGGCCCATTTGTATTTCAGCCCTTTATCTTAAAGCTTCAATGTATTAGGATATGCAGAGTGGGCGAACACTGAACAAAGTACTGACAATAAAAGACATCAGCTGAAACCCTACTGCAACTAAACCATTGACATTGCAGCAGATCAAAATGGAAAAGGTCTTTCCAGACGATATTATACAAATAATTGGAAGCCATGATCAATTGCATTCCAAACCGAGAATGTTTCACCATGACATTGCATCAAATGATTTAGTCGCTAACGCAATGGACGCAGATGATACAGCTTGGAACCATAATAATTGTGTTGATAGGAAAACACAGCAGAGATCATTCCCTGCAGAGCAATCGATGACGAAATTTCGAGTTTGCTTCAACATCATCTTGTATTGTATTGGATCTATTCTCTTTGTTATTGGCTCAATATTTTATTATCCATTCGCTAATCAGGATCCAAATCAAGATGGATTCACATTTGGTGCCATCCTCTACTTAATCGGGGCAAGCTTGTTTTTTATCGCTGCTTTGGTGGAATGGATTTTACTACAATGGCGTCGGCAAAGAATCGTGCTGGATTATTCAGTTTTATACATTGTTGGCAGTGCCCAGTATGTAATTGGATGTATATATTACATTCCAGTATCAGATGCAGCTGATACAGGCTCCTACCTCTTCATCTTAGGTAGTATATTCTTTACTGTATCTGCCATTTATGAGATCTATCTATCTGCTAAACATATCAAGTATAATATGAAAACTATCAAGATATTGACCTTGATTCCACTACAGATCGCTACTGCAATAAATACTGCATCCGGAGCTATACTCTTTGCAATCGGTGCTGTACTCTTCCTACATATTGAAAATGATCAAGATCTAAATCTGGCAACGAGCGTGTTTGTCAGTGGTTCTGTTCTCTTTACAATATCATCTGTGTTATTCTCTATAGATCTGTTCAGAAAGGAATGGCCAATACACATCAACCCATAACAATCACTTGATGAAGTCATAGTATACAGGGGCCAAGACCCATTTCATAACATTTCTAAAAATCGGATCCACGAGAGACAACTTCTTTGCTTGTTGCTTTTAAGATGATCGTGTGCTCATATTGAGCTGTATAACTTCCACGAACATCGCATAGAGGTGGATGTGGTACAATAATATCAGCATCAACCAGTGATTTTAGAGCCATTAAATGCTTGTCCTGTCCTGCATCATCCAGCCATCTATAGAACATCTATTAGTCCAAGCCTAATAGTTATCAAATGATATAACGACCTTCGGCAAAAAGCAAGAGTCGAGAAAGTCTTATCAAGGTGATTTAAGAGTTGTTTAGCTTTAGCGGATCTCAATGGGACAAAACCCTTTTCTGGGTTCTTCATATAATGAGAGCACTCTAAGTCTTCATGAACATATCCTGACAAAATTAAATATAACGAATCTCCAATCTATATGAACAATATAGGTAGGTACCTTTGCCAGTGCTTCCGAATGTTTCAATCGCATAACATTCACCTTCTTCCATTCGGGTTCTCATATCACCACCTTTTACTATCGGGACGCTCTTTCCAGCATGGATAATATATGGCTCAATCGAATGACCATTTAAATTACGAATAGCCTTAACAGGATATACGGTGCCATCAATCTCAACTTCATAGCTTTCCATCACCTCCTACAAAATATGTTAAGGAGAGCTTTGGAAATAAGTTATCGTACCTGAATAGCAGCTCCAATCTCTCCAAGTCTAACATCAATACCGGCAGTACGAATACCAGTATCAGTAGCATCTTTAACAGCAGCTAGAAGATTGTCGTACTTGGGGTTAAACGCCATCGTGAAAGCACAATCAATAATTCTGCCATTGATATGGACACCAAAATCAATCTTCATGACATCATCATAGCCAAGAACAGTCTGCGATGAAATTTCAGATTTTCCCATGGATATTTGACTTGCAAGAATGCCTAACCTTATCACCATAATTGGGTGTGTAATGAGCTGCTACATGATTCAAAGAGCAGCCGGTTGGGAATCCCCAACCTCTGCTTAAGTCACCTGGAGATGTTCCAAGCAATGATAACGTGGATTTCTCAATACGTCTACAGAGACAACTCATAAATCAGAGAATAAAATGAGATGTGCTAACATACTGGCAGATTTCAATCATGGTCATTCCGGGTTTAACATTCTTTTGACAATCCAATCGAACTTGACGATGAATTTCAGCTGCTTCACGTAGCTCATTATAAACTGATTCTAGGGCCTCCTCTGAAAGAACTTTCTCACGACTACCCTTTCGACCTTCATTTCTGTGTAGACTGTTGAATGAAACACATTCTCAAACATGTTAATTGGTATCATTACATAGGACCAATGTAGTCCTGAAGTTCCCCTACAGGGAACTTTCCATCTGTAAAGCAGGCCAATTTTGCTACAGGAATAGAAGGAGGTGTAGTTTGCCCTTGGCTATTACCACCTGATTTCTTCTTCTTCTTCTTACGCTTCTTCTTGGTAGCAGAACTAACATTTGGATCCTAATAAGGAATTATTACTGCGATATTATTGTTGCCTTATTCTAAGACCTGAGCAGCTAATTCCAAATCGGATTGTTCGTCTTCTTGCTGTAACTCTAGCACTTGCAAGGTGGCAGATACGTCCTCCAAAATTGGTGTCATGGTAATTTCCAAGGTTGTTCAGATTGCAAGTATGAAGGATCGATTAAATGATTAATAGGAATATGAATGAATGATACCAGGCATGAATCAATACACAATATAAAATTGCGTAATCATGACATTTTGTTTAATTATCAGTACATATAAGGATGTACCTGGTACTATTTCAATTCAAAGGGTTTTATAGTTAAATCCAATAAAAAGAAACATGATACCGTACGTGCTCAACGGTTTCAGATCTGTACATAATTTGGCATATCCAGTTGCGACTTTTGCCTTAAGCAATTGGTGATTCTTGCAGCAGAGGCTTCTTCAAGTTTTCCTTGCATGACGATGGCTTAACCGATATAAATGATGACGATAAATGTTGCCCTGAAGACGTCACAGCAGCAGCAAATGAACTGAGCTTGCCCTCTTCAGATACGATAGGTTTGAAACTTTCTCGGACAGTGTCTTGATCTGCCAGACAAATGGAGACATCTAAAGATACAGAGAATTGACCTTTGGCAAGGGTTAAAGTTCGAACTTGCAGTAGACTATTATGTTCCAGAAATTCGGTTAAATCAATATCTAGGCTATAATGATCATGATAATTTCCTTTAATGCAACAATCAACGGGTCTCATTTCAATTCGTGCCCATTTCGGTTCTAGTTCACCATCAGAATTAGATAATAATGTACACTGTAATGATATTCGACTATTAAATACAGCTACCCCTTCAACGAATATTTAGTATTAAATTAATGTTATTATAGGGCATCTACCGTTTTTAGCCAAAGTTACTTGTGATGAATACCGCTTATTATGCCTGCGAATACACTGGCAAAATAAAGCATCAGAACAGGATAGTGGCAGACCCCGAACACGATGAATATGAATAAGAACCCAAGCTGGTCGGCGTTGTGGACGCTTCCAGTTGAAACACGCCATATCTTGTCCAAAAGAAACTGGTACAGAATGTTATTGAGACATTGAAGGCAGAAGCAGGAGATAGAATCAAGCAGAACGCCTACAATATTTGATATTGAAACGGACTTGTCACTTACAGGTTACAGCAGATATACATCACACTTCACAGAGCCTAACATCTGGATTGGTTCAAATCTAACGACCCAAGACTATTAACAAGAGCACAGGCATGTACAAGGCCATCAGAATCTATCTGCTGGTCCATAGCAGTATTCACCAAATCATATCGATAACGTCCCATACTGAGGAAAACTGTCTGAACTGCGGATGTAAATTATCATGAGTTGCCATAAGCCCATAATATACAATGCTTGTTACAGATTAATACCAATGGTAGGACGTATTTCGGTCTCATCCCCAAGCAATCCAATAGATTAATGGCTTGCTTGTTCCATTATCTGGAAAGCTCGTTTGACTCGGAAAAAGAACGGCATCGTTTAATTTGCGGCGCCTTGGACCTGAAAGGTTGGCCGGTTGGGCAAATACCACGCTACAGGGCTACGGTACCGTTGAGTAGAAGGCAAATGGGCCTTCTATTCGAAAACTGCGTGGTGTGCGCACAATTCAAGGGATTGGATTCTGGTCCCTTATTTATTCGAGGTTTTTGGAGCTTAATAAAATGAATCGCTTGTAATGGACCAGAACTATTATAAAATTAGATAAAAAGGATACAAGAATATAAGGACTGTCAAGCTGCAGAACAGAAGGGAGATATATAGACTGGAGAGTACAATATAGAAGAATATAAGAATACTAGAAAAAAATAGGAATACACAGGAGCACGACGAGCAGAGAAAGACTACGAGAAGACAGAACAGGAACGACGATACAGAACAAGGTTTTAGTCCAAAACGGGCGTTAATCGAACTGAACTACCCTCAGTTCGTGCTCAGTTCGTGCTCAGTTCGATGCAGTTGATTTATTATTATGATCACAGGCTGCCAGTAAGAACTGCAGTGCGAGCAGGCACCGCGCTGGTGAGCTGCATTCTAGGGTTGCGCTCATGACATCATGCCCCCTTCAGGAGCAGATCCCGGGTTCGCGGGGTTTGAGCGGTGGAATTGTCGTAGAGCTTCTAGAAAGGCTGGTGTGGCGGAGGTTAAAAGCGAATTCGCTGGTTCCCATGTCCTATCTTCCTGTGAATATCCTTTCCAATGGATGAGATATTGCAGCTGTCTCCGAACTACTCTAGCCAGTCTAGCGTTCAGAATGTCTTCGACTTCATACAAAAGGTTGTTCTCATAGTCGATCATAATCGGCGGGCGGTTGGTTCCGGGGACGATTTGGAATTGTACTGTAAACATAGGGCTCTATGAGAGAACAATGAAAAACAGGTGAATGCGCAAATTGTCTGGAAGAATAAGCTCATATGCTCAGGCCTTTCTTTACATATAAGTCAAAAGCCGTATATGCCGATTATTGGTAAAAACGGCACCGAATAGGATCAATATAAGATATATAAGGCACAATAACAGAATCTTCAACAATAAAGGGCGTTTATTTAATTTTGAATTGGCAACAAATTGACGACAATAGGGGGTATCAAAGTTAAATAAACGCAGAATTTAAAAATTGATTCTCCGAGGCTGCTTTCCCGCCCTAAAAATCGCTTTCTTAGGGATGTGCGCTTCGCAAGAACCGCTGGTAAGGTCGCTTTCATCCTGTTCCTACCTATATCGTGTTCTGATTTGTCTCTATGTCCAACAAAGGAACTCCTTCAACAGGGGCTTGTCGCCGGAGGCGTACTAGCAAGGCAGAATTCTTAGCAATGGTTACTGTCATGACCCTGAACTCCGGAACAGATATTTCCGGAACGATGACTCAAGAGCAGCCAGCGCTCATCTCCAGCTCTGGAAGCAGCCAATCGGTGATTCAACACCCTGCTCAAGGGCAGCCACCTCGTCCTCGACGTCATCCAGCCCGAGTCTGACATTCCTGATTTACATTTCAATTATTAACTGCCTTTTAATACACTAGAAGCAGTTCCGATCACTTCCCTCCCGGACTCGACACTTCTTTTGATCGAGAACATGCCTACTGAGGATCTGCTTCCTAACTTTACGCTTGCCGATGGTTCTCAACCAGGCCGGAGCTCCGAACAGGACCAACGGCGGCAACCTCAGCGCACCAACACGGAGCAACAGCGTCAGGAAGACTCCGAGGACTCTGCGGCTGGCCAAGACCCCCACCAGGCTCTTCATGAACTCCGCGTTCTCCTGGCCACCGTCACTCAGCGCCTCACCGAGTCCGTCATGGCAGACGCCCAGTCAGCACGGTTGCAGCAAGTCTACTGTAAAGTTGATGTTACAGTTGTAATGATGAATGCAGAATGATTATATTAGATGGATTACAAGCCCTTATATATCACTAGGATCGGAGGTTAGCTCGGAACTCGGAGAGTTTCTCAGGTCCGATCGGAGGTTAGTCAAATATTGCGTATATATTGACACACGGTCCACGCAGTCATCCACTCCACGCAATCTCCGTACTGAAGTCACCACCCTTACAGAGTCCATCTCATGCATCGAGAACGCTCTCAGCGCACTGACCTCCTCCACAATTGCGAACCCCGTGAGTCAAACTCGTTCTTCTCCATCCCCATATCAGGCGCAGCCTCCAACAGGATCCCCGCAGGCCACTCCTACATTTGACAGGCCCATCTCTCTACCCTCTGGGCTCCCGCGATTCCAGCGCACCTCTCAGTCAGTTGGAGTCCGCGATTTCGTTATCTCTTTCGAAGACCGGCTACGTGCCCATGCCTACCCCGTATCACGTTACGTGGACGCTCTTCTGACATGCTGTGCAAAGGACGAAGGCGATTGGATCAGGGCGGAACTTTTGGGATCAGGCCAAGGAACGTTTCCTTTCCCATTACGCCAGCAGTGACATGATTGAGTATGCCCGCGAACAACTGGAGACAATTTCCCGAAAATCCGGTGAAGGTCTTCTGACTTTTGCCGATCGCAACGACGTTACACAATTGTACGCCACGGATTCCATCCTTTAACTCCTATACAAGCATCTGAACCTATGGACCACATCGCCATTGACACAGCTCTCAGCTTTCCGACAAGCCCGCGCGGTAATAACATTCTTCTCGTTGTTGTTTGTGCTCATACCAAATTCGTTCTTCTGCGCGCACTTAGATAAGTCCGCACGATCTGTCGCTACTGCATTATTCTCGATATTGACGGACTTCGGCTTCCCACGTATAATCCAATCCGATAACGGTACTGAGTTCGTCAATCGCCTCGTTGCTACCATGACTCAGCAATCGGGTATCGACCATCGCCTGATAACAGCCTATCATCCACGAGCCAACGGTCTCGCCGAGCGCAACGTCCAGATCTCTTCACGGGCCATCAAAAAGCTTCTACAAGGAGTGGAACACGAATGGTATCGATATGTACCAGCTGTCCAGCTCTTTATGAACCTACGAATTTCCGACGCTCACCGTAGTACACCATTCGCCGTAATGTTTACTCGTTCCGCAAATAATTTTGCAGATTTTTCATCCACGCCAGTATCTGTCAAATCTACGACGATATCCGGGAACGTCTGAGCTGGGCTCAAGACGTCATTTTTCCGGCTATCCGCGATACACACTCATCTCCTGCAGCATCCGCAATTTCCACGTATGCACGACGCCATCCCGTGACGGATTCAAACCCGGCACTGTCGTCATGATCAAAACCCAACTCGTTCCTACAAACTCCAGCCCGAGTCTGACAATCCTGATTTACATTTCAATTACTAGCTGCCTTTTAATACACTAGAAGCAGTTCCGATCACTTCCCTCCCGGACTAGACAGATACTTTCCTTGAAATACTGTATCAGATTTATTAAAAATTACATAAAACTTCTGATTTTCCCAAAAATAGCGTACGCAGTTTGATGGAACTGCGTCCGCAATAAGACTCGAAGACTGACGCATAAATCTGATGCGTATTAAAGATGCGAACATTGATGAAGTATGAAGACCTACTCTAATAATATTGGGCTCGACTCCCAGAGGTCCGTACGGACACCGTACGGACTGAGCTGAATGAAGCTGGGACTCGAGCTGGAAATAAAACAGAATTGATTA